>JARQZK010000010.1:12500-37500 GCA_030704885.1 Cynegetis impunctata | reverse complement strand
AGTTTTCAGTTGGAGAAGGGAGGTTTAACAAATATGCATAAAAAACACTAAGATCAGCGATATCAGTCCTGGCATTCATAGCATTAGGTTCTCTAACGATGGAAGACATTTTCAGGAAACATCTCTTTTTTAAATTAGCTTCATGCTCCAAGACACTAACACCACCATAATCAGGAATGTGATCCTCCTCTAAAACGTGTTTTGCCAAGGTGCAAGTAATTTTTGAATTTCTAACATCTCCCCTATGTGAGCAAATTCTGTCCTTAAGCTTCCGTTTAGTTTGACCAATATATTTGAGGTCGCATTGTGAACAAGGTATGCAATAAACCACATTGGATTGTTCTAAAATTGGGTCCCTATCTTTTAACTTTGAAAAAATACTATTAACAGTGAGTTGATTTTTATAAGAAATATTAATGGAGGGAAATCTTGAAAACATTTTTCTGAAACTGTGAACCATTGAATGAAAATACGGTAACGAAAAAAAGAATTTAGAGTTTTGTGATCTCAGATCAGGTGGAACATTGTCCGAAGGAAAAACGTCGATGGTAGGTCTCCTGAACATTAGTCCATATACCAACTTACTTGGATAACCGCAATTAACAAAAAGATGTGCAAGTTTTTTCAGATTTAGGTTGCGTAAGGAGGTGTGGCTGGTTCTCACAACTCTGTTTTTCATGCCAATTACGAGGTTGATTTTCTGTTTGTGTTGGTGGTAAGAATCATAATGTAAGAATCTACCAGAAGCACCTGGTTTGGTATACCAACTTGTAATGATAGAATTGTCACTCCTTCTGATAACTTTAGTATCCAAGAATGTCATGGATGATCTCATTGAATCTTGTTTAGACCAGTTACCTTTTAATATTCCTTTTTTGAAAAAGTATGTAGACGATATTATTTTGAGTGTCCCTCAGGATAGATTGCAGGAGGTTTTGTTGGTTTTTAACTCGTATCATGAGTCATTGAATTTTACTATTGAGGAGGAAGATGAAGGATGCAGTGTCCCCTTCTTGGGTACTAAAGTTATCAGAAGGAGTGACAATTCTATCATTACAAGTTGGTATACCAAACCAGGTGCTTCTGGTAGATTCTTACATTATGATTCTTACCACCAACACAAACAGAAAATCAACCTCGTAATTGGCATGAAAAACAGAGTTGTGAGAACCAGCCACACCTCCTTACGCAACCTAAATCTGAAAAACACTTGCACATCTTTTTGTTAATAGCGGTTATCCAAGTAAGTTGGTATATGGACTAATGTTCAGGAGACCTACCATTGACGTTTTTCCTTCGGACAATGTTCCACCTGATCTGAGATCACAAAACTCTAAATTCTTTTTTTCGTTACCGTATTTTCATTCAATGGTTCACAGTTTCAGAAAATTTTTTTCAAGATTTCCCTCCATTAATATTTCTTATAAAAATCAACTCACTGTTAATAGTATTTTTTCAAAGTTAAAAGATAGGGACCCAATTTTAGAACAATCCAATGTGGTTTATTGCATACCTTGTTCACAATGCGACCTCAAATATATTGGTCAAACTAAACGGAAGCTTAAGGACAGAATTTGCTCACATAGGGGAGATGTTAGAAATTCAAAAATTACTTGCACCTTGGCAAAACACGTTTTAGAGGAGGATCACATTCCTGATTATGGTGGTGTTAGTGTCTTGGAGCATGAAGCTAATTTAAAAAAGAGATGTTTCCTGGAAATGTCTTCCATCGTTAGAGAACCTAATGCTATGAATGCCAGGACTGATATCGCTGATCTTAGTGTTTTTTTATGCATATTTGTTAAACCTCCCTTCTCCAACTGAAAACTCTTTTCTCCATTCTGTTTCATAGTGATTTTTCATGGGTTGGGCACACCTTACTAATCATCGAATTCTTAAGGTTGGCAATAATCTGTCAACTGTTTTATTTTCCATAGACGACTAATGGCGTCCCACGCTGCTGCGTCACTTGTCAATTGGGAGTTCTTTCTCGCATTTTCGTTTTAAGTAAAGTTTTAACGGTCCTCTCTCACGTTTTCTTGTATAATTTGTCATTTTACACTATCTCATGTTATTATTTAATTTTACTTTGTGACTCGTATTGGTTTTTTAACCTTATCTTTTTGATGTCGGCGAAAAGTTTATACGGTTTCCACCTGTTGAGTTCAACCTCATTTTTCGTAAGTAATATCTTTTTAGAGGCATTCTTAATGTTGTTTATATCTTTATGATTATTATTGTAGAGTTCCTGATGAAGAGCCAATAAAGACTCGAAAGCTTGAACAGAAACAAGAGTTTTCTTTTAATCAGCCCTAAGACTGCATACCTGATTAAAGCATTTTCCCCTTAACTAGACAGTCGTATTAACAATTATATATATATATATATATATATATATATATATATATATATATATATATATATATATATATATATATATATATATATATATATATATATATATATATATATATATATATATATATATAGATATATATATAATATATATATATATCTATATATATATATATATATATATAATAT
The DNA here is from genome assembly GCA_030704885.1 of Cynegetis impunctata. Classification (NCBI taxonomy): domain Eukaryota; kingdom Metazoa; phylum Arthropoda; class Insecta; order Coleoptera; family Coccinellidae; genus Cynegetis; species Cynegetis impunctata. The sequence continues at coordinate 34,956 of JARQZK010000010.1, read as the reverse complement.
ATAGATATATATATATATATATATATATATATATATATATATCTATCTATATATATATATATATATATATATATATATATATATATTGATCTGATAGACGTATCCAGTCCCGGTACGTTCTTAAGGCAACCTAAGACCCACATGATCTGTATGTTTTTTACGAGTATATATGCAAAAAATGGGCTCTTTTAAAATATAACTCTCTAGGCGCATTAAGAGGGGAAAAATTTTTTTTCATTCAAAAAAGTTGTATATCTGATAGTACTCTTCAGACCCAATACATTGCGCCAACTTTTCAATCCCACATATACTGCACCGGTCAATATGACCAACGTTTTCGATCCCAGCACTGTTGACAGATTGTCGGGATCAGTCGCTACGATTTCAATGTATAAAAGGGATTGAAAGAGTAGGTGTTATGGCAAGAATGTGTATATGTGTTAATGAGTCGACGGGAATACTAAATATCCTCACGAAGTGAACAATTTTCTTATCTGTGAAGATGAAATTCCTCATTCTCATTCTTTGAATCAATTTTTTATTTTCACTTATCTCGTACCCACTAAACTCTATAAAATGTGTTGCCTACTGAAAAATGTCTCACGTAATTTATGGACGCCCCATAACTAATTCTCTATCTTGGATTTTCCGACATATTAGTTTTAGAATTACGTCACACTATTTTTCGAGTTACTCTCAACAATCCCTTCCATTTGATAGCCATATTGTAGAAGTAAATAAATATAACTTTTTCGAAATCTTGCATGGTCCGCCATATTGGATTAAGAATAACATCGCATTATTCTTCAAGTTACTTTCATCAAGCCCATTCATTTGATACCCAAATTGTAGGAGTGGATAAAAAGTAGATATTCCGCCATCTTGGAAGGTCCGCCATATTGAATTTGGAATGTCGTCAAAAAACTTACCGTGTATTGTCATCTCAACTAAATGTATACACCAAATTTCAGCTCAATCGGTTGCAGATATCTGCTACAAAATTGAGTTGCAAGATTCCACCCGAACAAACATATATTGCAAAAATTAAATAAAAGCTTTTTCTACTCCACCCTTAGAAAGTGACGAAATTCGTAGCTACATGTCACCAACATGTAACTGCCTATTTTAAGGTCTGTGCAACGTAAAATTGCGATTTACTTCACAGTAAACGAATAGCACGCTCACGGCTCAAGAGCCAATAAGGTGAAATCTGTAAAGTGAATCGCACGGCGAATAACCAATAAGATAGAGCCTTAGTAGTTAGGTACCACGGAAACGAATAGCAGCCATAACTTTTTCTTCTTCGTGTAAAAAGCTTCTGAAATCGAAAAAAATTGTGGAAAATGATCTTCTGCACAGTAGACTTGAGTCCTGCCTTCTCTTATAGATGTAACGCCCTTCATCTCGTGAACCAAGCATTTCCCGATACAGGATCTTCTCGATTCTTCTCGACAAATTACTCATGGAATAATAACCTACTAAGGAAAGAGAAAGGAAAAACATTCCAAAATTGTCTAGTTTTCATAAATATCATACGAGAAATGGGGATATACTGTTTATCACAGATCACTAATCGAATAAATTTCGGCATTATATCAGGGCATCAAACTATATACCCTGATCATTTTTCACCACATACATATATGGACGATATCTGAATAGCTCTTTTCGAACCCGAAATACCAAATGAACTTTCCAATCCCATATATACTGCAACTGGAGATCAAAATAATGAAATAGGAGAAAAATACCAGGGATTGCAGAAAGTCATGAAAAGCAGCACCATGTCTGAAAGAGCTAATATAGATGAAAATGCCACAGTACAGGAACAGCCGATGAATGATGTAGAGTCTGGGTCTGATAGTAGCTCTACGTATACCAAACCCAAAAAAGGAAAAATTGTAAAAGGAAAGAGAAAACAACAACGCTACATATGGTCTGAAGAGGAAAAACGATTGGTTTTTACCTATTTCAGAAACCAAATTAGGTCCTAAAAGGCGCGACGAAAAAATGAATGCCAGGACTTTATAGTGAAGAACTCGTCCTTTTTTGTAGATACGGATTGGGTAAGAATAAAAACCCTGGTGTACAATACCCATAGACAACAATAAAACCTAATTGAATGGAACTATGATTTTGTTATAGCTGAACTCAATTTTGAAGTTGTATAAATTTGAAATATTTTTGAATTATTTTATTTCATTTTTCTGTTGTTTGTTTTCAATTGCTGACTCAAATTGAATATTGAAGTCAGATTTATATTATTATTGAATAACTATTTCTGTTATTATTGTGTTGTTTGTTTTTTATTGCCGACTGAAACTGAATTATAAAGTTCAATAGTTTTTAATTATTTTTGAATTAAATATTTTCGTTATTTTTCTGTTGTTTGTTTTTTATTTCTTATTATTTTATTGCTAGCTTGAACTTAATATTGAAGTCAGAAAGTTTCATATTATTCTTGAATGAATATTTCTGTTATTTTTCTGTTGTCTTCTTTTGTTGACTACTGAATATTGAAATGAAAAAGTTTTATATTATTCAAGATATAAATATTTTTGTTATTTTTCGGTTGTCTATCAATATGGTGATATTCCGATAATTGCACAATTAAAAACGACAGACGGTTTAGGATTTGTAAAAAAAAATTCTGTCTTGAAGTTTCGAAATGAACCATTTTTCATTTAGTTGACACACTTTATCGTCTTCATCGGGTTTGTATAAGCTTCCATACCGGAGAATCTGCAGTTCATGTTGATATCAAAAGAATCCAATAACAAATCTACGAGTCTATTCGAAATATTCACTAAGACCCATGACGACGTTTGTCCATACCGGGATCGTATAAGTCCTCGAATTGTGTATTTGAGGTGTATGAATGGGAAACAGCGTTGCCATATTTAGGGATCCAATGCGTTGGTTAACTATACGAATTATATACAGCAAGTTAATGTCGACTGAAGCGCCCTCGCACTGGTCAAACACTGAAACTTTCTGTATATAATCATATGTATAACCGACTTTTCAGACCCGGCTGAAAATGCACCCCTAGCATACCCTCAGCCCCCTCATAACGATTCTATAGTCCAACGTTACCAGTCCCGAAGTCCCGAAGCCGGGTTTGACGTCACTTTTGGACTGAAAAGTCGGTCGAGTATACCGATTTGGGTCTGTATGTGCGGTCGAACAAATATATATATATATATATATATATATATATATATATATATATATATATATATATATATATATATCTATATATATATATATATATATATATATATATATATATATATATATATATATATATATATATATATATATTTATATATATATATATATATAAATGTATATATATATATATATAATATATATATATATATATATATATATATATATACTATACTATATATATCTAATCAGGCGCGGATCCAGAGGGGGGAACTGGGGGAACGCCCCCCCCAAAGGGCCCGGGCCCCACCTAATTGTTTTTATTGGGAGCTACTCGATTTACCATTGCCCAAAATTCCAGTATCTTTTGGCTTTTGAATATATAAAAGTTCCCCCCCCCCAAAAGTCGGGCCTGGATCCGCGCCTGTATCTAATATACCTACTCGATTTGTCGAGTTTCAATATGAATATCGCCATTTTCAACAAATTCACAATAATTAATATATGGTTAATAGGTATATGAACAAAAAAGTAAAAATCATCAAACCATCATGTTTTTACCACCAGAAAATCTTTGGCTCAGGTATTCCAACAAATAGAATGTATAAAATTTTCCATTAAGTAATAGCATATTATAAGAAACGGACATATACATATAAAACAAGACAAATAAACGGAATCGGGAATATCAGTAAAACCTGACTGCGCAGAAGTGAAACAAATCCAGCTACTGCGGCAATCGTTCCCCATTTATACAGACTACAGACTTCCAAATGTTATACCTATTTAATCATCACTTAGTACTAGCTTATTTCAACTATGACTCATTAAATCATGAGGCTGAATTGGATAATTATGATATTTGTACGAGAATTGTCGCTATTCAACTATGTATGTGTTTTATAACCATATTGAAAACGTTAATATTCTTTTTTATATTTCCATCATTTTAATTAAATTAATGATTCTACTAGGTTATTAATGTTTTTACAGTACAAATATTTTACAGATCAATTTTTACTTCTTCAGGGCTCTAGGTATCTATACAAGTATTACAAGTTTAATAAAAGCTTTCATTACGTGGTTCATCTTAATTTTATATTTTTCTTGTTTCTGAATATATTTTTTATATATTTGCAAAATGATTTAAAAAAAGTCATCCATCCAATGTCTTTTATCGGGTTTCAACGAGAAACTGCTCTGTTATATCCAAAAAACCGAAACAATTAGTTTTGAAATAACTCATTCTAAAGAAATGGAGTTATATGGCAAGTTCATTCATCGAGATGCAGTTGCCAAACGTATATTAAGCAAGTTAGAGAGTTTATTTTAATATAAGACTCCATCTTGAACTGTTTGTCTACTAAACGGATGAACGTCTCCAACTCTCCATTCCATAGCGCCATAGCCGATGATGAGTTAGTTTAGTAGAGTTGAACCATGTGCTCGGCGACTGCACATCTGCGGCAGTGTTGCCAGATTTTGGTTATCCAATAACCGTTAGATGCCACCCAAAGGTTGCCAAAGCTTTCCGACGATGTTGAAAATCTACATTTCTCACATCCGGTTTAAGAGTGAGAAGTTGAACGATGGAAATAAACAGGGACGGAGCACAAGCTAATGCTTATTAATAAACTAAGAATAACGTCAATTAACTGGTTACTTAATACTTGGTGGAACATATTTCAAAACAGTTAGAAAACTCTTGATAATGGGTTGATATCCAAAAGCATGTATGTCGAGTGAATGTAGCAGTTTAAATCGAAACAAGACAATCGAAACAAGACAAGTGATTTACTTTAGATGATTTATAATTTTAAACAAAGAATATATTATTTATTTTCAGTACGTAAAGCTATAAATTGTTTATATTGTATTCAACCGTCTATTTAAATCTGGAGGAGCTGTGGAAGAGAACAAATCCCTAAAAACCAAAAAAACTAACATCTCAATTTGAAAATATAGGGTCGTTTATTCTTCCAAAACACACTACCTCAGCATCAACACTCAATCCACGTACACATTGTCAGCAATCTAGCATCTAGCTCAATTTGGACAATTTTTAGGGAACCAAAAATCCTCCAAAAGGTTTTTTTAGCTCAGTACTTACTCCAAAACGCTCTAGAAAGGTGAATTTTGGAAAAATCAGACATCGAGAAAATCTGGAAAACCGAGGTCCAGAACGTCTAAAACGGTTTTAAAAACTTCTTCCGCACGTCGCTACACTGCAATAGTCTATTATTTCCCGAATGAATGTGACCAAAAAGAGGAGAAATACTTCTATAGCAATTATTTTTGGACTATTATGAAATGTGAATTTAATTTCATATCATTTTACATCAATATAAAAATTACTATGTTCCTGACAGGGAATGCGGCTTGGACCGGCTTTCTAATTCAGTCTATTCGATCTAATGGGGGTTAGGCCAACATTAGGATCATGAAAAACCACAAAAGCTAGCTCCCGCAATAAATAGAATGAATAACAAGTACAATGAAGTGACAAATATCATTCGAAAGTAAAATACTCGTAGGCTGCAATCTAACTCGTAATGAACACGTGAAATATGAAGAAACGCGTGGGCTGTAGAGCTCCTTCACTAAGATCGTACTTATTTCCCCCCATTTTTGTTTTTTTTATAAATGAATTTTTAACCCTTGGTGTAGTTCAATGCCTACTGATATTCCTGACGAAGTGGTTCATACCTCATACCATTTCCCTAGTCCACAATATCACTTGCTCTCACAAAAATCGTTTTATGTATGGAAAAAATGACAAAATTCAACGATCTGTTAGACCAAGATGGCACCACCTTAGGTTGGGTTAACTTCCAGCGGGATTGTAGAGCAACAAATAAGGAACTTATATGGCCAAATCCCAGTTTTTGGGTTTTGTCCTGACAAGCGAAGAGCATTTTTCTGAGAAGTATATTTTCGGACCGACCAAGTGAACCAATTTCCATCCAAAAACCAAAAACTCTATGATAAAGTATCACTATCTTGGTCCACTTCGTACAAGACAGAGAAAAATCGTCGTAACAGAAACATTTACCCTTTGGAAAGATCTCCTGTCCCAGGAAAAGGGTTGACACACCATTAAGAAGATCTTACCAAGGCCTATCCTTCCATTAGGATTGTCAGGTCCTAGGAGCCACACGATGCAAATTCTTTATTTTTGTGGTTCTTTCGAAAACAAAAAACTTCTCGGTAACGCTGGAAAATTATTAAGAGTCGTCCAACTATTTCTTTCAGTTTCGCAGCCTCTCAACATCAAAAATTAGACCAGTTGTAAAGACATCGACATCCTCTAATAAAAAGCAACTATACCTATACAACTGCGTATATAAAACCTATGAATCTCAAAAATTAAATTCCGAGTCCGAAAGATTTAGGGGATTGTATTGCTTATATTTTTGTAACGTTATATTAAATTTTTGATCAGCTTCTCTGAGATGCTACTATAAAACAAAATTTAACAGGTAGATTTTAAAAAAATTATTTTTCAGTAAATCAAAAATTGGGAAGTAAGCCAAAGTCTTAAGTTTCACCTACTCAGCAACTAAACAACATTACAAGTTCGAACAATGCAATCCTTCCCTTACCACAGACATTTGAAGAATAAATAATTTTCTTATTTCAATGAAATTCAGATACGACGTATAAACATACTATCCTGTATTAGACTAATACCTACCAATAATAAACTCACTAAATTTTCATTTATTGTTATCGACGTCTATAATTTTCAAGTGACCTTCAAAATATAAGACAAAAGTTGGCAACTTCTGTGTAATTCAATGAGCCACCAAGATTTCAAAAATGTTTTAAACTGAAGATGTCAAATTTCCAACCATTTAAAAGAAACACTGTGTGCATTTCCTTTGATGGAGATCATTTTACGAAATATATTGGTTGGATAGTCGATTCTGATATAGCTGGGTAGTTGCCACCAACAAATCAATATACTTAACCTTCTATAATCTGAAGGTGAGTTTTCAACTATAGATCTCGAAAACTAGTCGCCGTTACCACGGTTGCAGCTAACAGCTGGCAGCAAGAGCGTCGCCAGACAATTGGCCAGGGGCAGGGGGACAAGATGTTAGGTAGAAGATATGAATTGAAGGTAAAACAAATACAACAGGTAGTTTTAATCGTTTTCTAGAGGAAAAAAATTCAATTCAAATAATTTCCTTGGGCTTTTTGTGAAATTTACAACTTAATAAACTAGTTTAATTTGACGAAATGTCTAGGGAGGGGCAAGTTCCCCCACTGGCAACGCCCTTTGGACATAATTTTGAAATTTAAACTTATACGAAAAGTTTATGTTTGTCGCCCCTTCTACTTTAGTAGTCGATCAAGTACATGAGAAACTACTTGGCACATGTAGATTTGTCAAAAATTATTTAAGAAACACCGCGAAACAACATAAATTAACAATTTCAAGTCTTATATCAAATAAACATCAAGAGTGACAACAATCTCATCGGGACGAAATAATCAAAGTCAAAGAAAAAAAAATTAATTAAATTAATTTTTAGGGTTCCGTACCCTAAGGGTAAAAATGGAATCATATTACTAAGACTTCGCCTTACGACCTTCTGTCTGTAACAAGTAGGGTTGCCAACTCTCCCGGATTGCCCGGGAGACTCCGGTAATAATGGTTATCATCCCGACCTCCAGGGTTACAATAATTTCTCCGGTTTTTCTGAAATCGTACGCAACCGTCGCTCTAATGAAACTTCGATCTTTAATGATTTCGATTTTGTGGAGAAAAAACGTTAAATATTAGATACTGCCCGAAAAAAAAGTATAATAATATAAATTTAAAATTGATTGACAATTCTACAACCCCCCCCTAGTCGAATTCTTAAAATTCTCCCGGGTTGGTCCTTCCGAGAATTGGCAACCCTAGTCACAAGGCTGTATCTCAAGAACCGCGATAGCTATACTGTTGAAAGTTGAAATTTTCACAAATTATGTATTTCTCTTGCGGCTATAACAACAAATACTATATAAACAAAATTAAATAAATATTTCAGGGAGGGCTCCCATACAACAGGCACTTGAAATATTCACAAAATACTCAGTTGTATTTTTAGTTCAATAATAAATAATAAAATTAAAATAAAATAAATATTCAAGGGGGGCGGCTCCCATACAAAAAATGCCGTTTTTTGTCTAGTTTTGCTCGATATCAATAAACGGTAACAGGCAGGCACTTCAAATATTCACACCCAAGTAACAATTTCCGACTCATTTTGGGCAAAGTGTCGACGCTGTGTCGACACTGTAATTTGGGCACGACACATTTTCTAGACACATTGTCGACTTTTGGACCATTATCAGTAGAAAATGTGGCCAAAGTGCCGATTGAAATGTGTAATAAATATAGCCTTAAATTCGTCCAATAGTGAGTCTAAAATATAACCAAATTTTTTCGAAAATGTGTCTTGATTGTGCCTTTTGTTTCTAATATATAACCGAAATTGAATCTTGATGTGTCCAGAATCTGTCTATTTTGTTTCTAACTTCGTGGTCACGATGTTTCCAAAATGTGTAAGTTATTGTGCTGTGATGAGAGCCACAAAATCAACACATGGTGTTCTAAATTTTACCGAAATTATTCAGTGTGCACCAAAATTAATCCAAATAAATACAAGTAATGTTACTTCTCGATCCATTCTGAATCATCATGAATACAAAATTGAAAGAGTATCAACCTAATTAGGAAACAACAGGACTTTTTTATTTTAGTATTTCTCGAGTAGGTTCCCTTGCAAACTCAAGTTTACTGATGATAGTTGACATGGTATTTCTAAAAATTCAACGCGTCCTAATAATACTAAGTAATTATAATTTGTTGAAATTTTTTAATTTTTTCTGTGATGCGGCCGAGATTCGAAAACATCCGTACTTCATAACCTCACTTTTTATTGATTTATTTACATGGAGGGAAAATTAACGTTACTTTTGCCTCCGAATGTTTACTTATTTTAACCGTATTGTTAATTTTACATAGATTAGGCCAAAATTGTCTCTTGGATCTGTTACATACTGACCATCGATGTTGAAGCTTGATTCTAGTTGAGTTAACGGTTTCTAGTTTTAGGCAGATAATTATGATTAGATTGTCTTAATAACTGCAGTAACTCATTCAAAACACAATGTGCAACTTTATTTTTAAGTGACCATGTTTTTAAAGATTCAGTAAACATTAACTTTGTTTTTAGTTCTTCCATTTTAACATCATTGCTTCCATATTCAGAATGTTCGTCACTAACATTGTTTTCGAATGTATTTTCTAAAAACTCAGAGGTTGATTCCTCTATATCGTCATATAACTTGTGGCAGATATTTAAATGAATTCTTTCACTTTCATTGGCAACTCCAATATTTTCGCTTTTGTTGTTTTTCTCTATTGGAAATTGAACTACAATCGCTCTTACTTTCATAAATTCAATCAATTTCTTCCGAGTTATGTCTATTTCTTTTTTTACACGTCTGTAGTAAGTGTGAGTAAGCACTTTTTGAGCAACATCTTTTCTTATCTTAACTATTTCTGTGAATCTTTAGACCCTATATATCACATATCAACATTTATCGTATGCTGAGTTCACAAACACTTTGTCCGGATAAACTAAATACATTGTAGGAACAAAATGGCAATTATGTGTGTAAAATGTTTCTATATGGATACGTATGTGACCGGACAACGCATTGTAGAAACAATGAAGAAACTCTTTGTTTAAAATGTACCCGAATGGAAATTATTGTGTCTACGCAACTCATTTCAGTACCTAACAAAATAAAAACATCTTGTTAAGAAACAAATCAGACGAACTTGAGTCTATTAAGTGTCGACCCGCCTGTGTCTGAATATATTTGAAGAGTCCAAACTGACACAAAGTAGAGACATTTTAAACACATGTGTTTGAAATGTCGCCTTTTAGACAGGCATATCCTTTTGACACAATAAGTTGGTAATGTGTCGATACAAACTTGAACATTTTAGACACAATTTGCATTGAGGAAGAAGTGCTCTGAAAAGAGTCGACACAATTCAGGCACAAGAAAATTGCGCTCGATTTTGGCCATAAATTGCTACTTGGGCAAAATACTTAATTGTATATTCAATTTAATAATGAATAATAAAATTAAAATAAAATGAATATTTAAGGGGGGCAAAGTCAATGGTACGGAACCCTTCGTGCGCGAGTCCGACTCGCGCTTGGCCGATTTTCTTAACTTTTGGAATTGTATTAAGAATATAGTAGTATATTATACTGCAGTATAATACAAACACTTTCATGGCTTGTTCTCATTTTTAATGAATATTACTGAAATTGTATATAATATAAGTAATATCCAAAATATTATTGAATATTTCACAATCTGATTTAGAAGTACAACTAAATGTGAATTTCCTAATCGACATAGTGCCAAATTGAATGGTGCAAGGGGTTGGAAAATTTAGGCCTTGGCTCACCTGCAAAATATTTATCTATGGCCATGGTCGTCACTTACTATAAATAATTTAGTGAGATTGTGTAAGGACACTGCTAAAAGTTAAATACTTCATGTTATGTAACCCCTTAATTTTAGGTAAATCGGCGTTCTTTTATTATTTTTGGTCATTTCATCAACAACAATAAGATACTAAAAGAAACTGAATTGTAATAAAGGATTCAAAATCAAATAACTCAAGACAAAAAGCGCGTGAACAGCAAAGCTCCTTCACTAAGGTTATGTTTTCCCTTCATATTCATTTTTTTTTAATACGTCAGTTTGGAGGTGTTGTGGCGTGTGGAGGTGAGTAAAATACACGATAAAATATGGAATCTTCATATTGAAATGGTGGCGGTTGAGGAAAATAGGTTGGTGAAACCACCAAAAGGCACTTTTCTAACATGAATTCAATCCACGTATACAATTGAAACCCTCTAACTCAATCGGAGAAGCGATGTGAAGAAAACCTCAAGGAACAGGAAAGTACATCAAAATAGTAACCGTTAAGCAAAAGAGTTGATTTCATCAAAAAGTATTTACTTCATATCAATTAAATCCAAGTACCAAATTTTTATACCTCTAATGCTCTGTGGATGGGCTGTGGAGATGAGCTTAACCTTCAAAGTAGCAGAAGAACTGCAATCTCTATATTGAAATAGAAGCGGTGAAAGTTAAATTTTGATACCCCTAAGGATTTTGCCCTAGTACTCAATCCACGTAGGTATCAAATTTCAACCCTCCTACTCAGGGATGGGGAAATGGCAACCCATGAGCCAAATACAGCCCGCGACAGGATTTGATTCGGCCCGCGATCAATACAGCTATCTACTTAAATCCAGTCTTCGATCAAAAAGAAGGTATTTGAAACGCTGTGCTTCCAATATAATGTGACAAACATTTCCAATGTTTACATAAGTCGAGAAATATGTCGAAATTTCGAGAAGGTGACTCACAAATACTTATTTTCTTCGCCATTGCGAGGAGATTGAAGCCGACTAGCAACTTGCAATAATTGAACTACAAGGCAACGATACGCTAAAGCAGCTGTTTAACAATTCATCAAAGCTTGATTTCTACAACAGTTTACCGAAGTTTCAATACCTCAATTTGGTGAAATACACTCAGAAAATTATTTCGTCTGTTTGGGTCTTCATACATCAGTGAGCAGGTGTTTTCAACAATGAATCTCCGTAAAAGCAAATTGAGGAATAAAGTGACCGACGAGCATCTTGAGAGCGGTTTACGAATTACTTCTAGTTAGTTGGAGCCAAATTTCAACTAGATAATTTTTTAAAAACCAGTCAAAATTTAATTTCGCACACGGACCCTGTACATCCAAACAGTAAATTTAAAAAAATCTATTTGACCCGCCTGATATTTTAATTATTTCATAGGACCCTTCCCCAAATCTATTTCCCCATCCCTGCAACTCAATCTGGAGAAGCTTCCCAAAAACTCAAAAACCATAAGCAAGAAATCTCTACATAAAGGCGGCATATATATATATTATTATTAACTATTATTATTATATTATTATTAACTATTTTAGCGAAAACAGGCCATTACAGTTTCAATAAGCCATTTCATTCCGTATAGTCAAGAAGTTCGTGACTTTCTCAAAACTTTTGGAAGATCAGAATGTAATGTGAATAACGTAGGTAAGGACTTCATTTACTATTTAATATTAGCAGACCTGACTGCTGATATTGGTCTGAATAGCACGTAATTATTAAGTGAAGACGACCACTTCCGCAAAAAATTCAATGAAAAAAGGTTGTCTGTTCTTTGACTTTTATGAAATTCATAAATACCAATAGTTATTTATGTACCAAGTGCGTTATATAAATCCTAACGCCCGAAGGGTTACATTCGGCCCGAGGGATGAATGTTGCCCGATGGGCGTTAGGATGTAGTAACGCACGTGGTGCATACAAAATTTTATTTTTCACGAAAAAATTATTTTCTTATAATGAAAAATTGATTTTAAAATCGGTTTATTGCTCCTATACTTTCCATTTTTCTTCTCACAGTAGGCATGTCATTTGCTGATATTTTGACGTTTGTGAATATTTTTGTCATCATATTTAGTGAATGTCATGCTGCTTTCTTTGTGTAGTCTTATAGAAATAATGGAAATGAAAATGAATTTACCCAAGAATATCATAGGAAATGCAGCCAAAGCTGCGGATAATTAATTGCCGGAGAAATCCAAAGTCGTATAGGACAAGGATTATGAAGTATTTAATCAATGGAAGTTACTTCAGTTGTCCTCGTACAATGAGCGGGCGTTATGATCCATAACTCCCGCAGATAACACCCTAGGGCATAATGAGTGTATTTATAGCAACTGTACCTAAGGTGAAATCAACAAATAATATACAAGTGAAAAATAAAGTAATTTTGATCTTCCAAAAGTCATGAAAAATTCACAAACTTTGTAACGAAATGTCAACAAACAATTAATGAAATCGGTGTTTAAAACTTGAATGCCCCTTTATTGCTAAAATAGATGAAAATATCACCAATTTCGTGAAGAAACGTCAACCCATTGATAAAATAAGTTTTTCAAAATTGAATGACCTGTCATTGCTGAAAATGTAAAAATAGATCAAAAATAAAAATACGGCACAATCAATAATAATTCAAATATATATATATATATATATATATATATATATATATATATATATATATATATATATATATATATATATATATATATATATATATATATATATATATATATATATATATATATATATATATATATATATAGGGTGTTTCTGAATTGATGCGAAAGATTTCAATGGGTGATTCTTCAGCAAAAATTAAGGGGGGTCTTTCATATAACTTTTTGTTCAACACCCTTTTCCCTCCAAGTTACAGCCCTTTGAAATTAGGTGAAAAAAAATTGTTTTTATTCAATACATCCACTTAGGAAAAAACTAGAGGAATGAAATTTGGCAGATAACTGCTGCTAATAAAATGGCAGTTTTTGAGTGTTTTTGTTACACTAAAATGTTAGCACAAGGGGCTGAAAAAAACAACCCCTATAATATTTTGCATCAGAACTTTTTAATGCGCTTATACTTTCCTATTTAAAAAATATATTTGAAAAGACAGACTCAATCTGCAACTTTTTTATGTCTTGACTTTTTATCATAAAGTTGTTAGTTTGATCACAATAAAATAAAATAGTGCTCAGACTCTTCCCATAACTTCACAGAGGTTATCATTTATTAAAAAAAAAACAAGTAAGCTGCTGTCAAATGAAGTCATATGACAAATAGTTTTATTGTCCTGATTTTTTTCTAATTTCTAGACAGTTTTATAATGACTTCAAACATTTTTCACAACTAAATAAAACTTTATTGAAAGAATGGCATTTTTTTATTTAGTTGATGAATATTGCAAATTAGAGCGGATTGAACAATAATTGTACTACTAATAACAATTAACAAATTATTTGACATTTGACAGCAGCTTACTTGTTTTTTTTTAATAAATGATAACCTCTGTGAATTTATGGGAAAATAGTCTGAGCACTATTTTATTTTTTTGTGATCAAACTAACAACTTTATGATTAAAGTCAAGACATAAAAAAGTTGCAGATCGAGTCTGTCTTGTCGAATATATTTTTTAAAAAGGAAAATATAGGCGCATTAAAAAGTTCTGATGCAAAATTTTATAGGGGTTGTTTTTTTCAGCCCCTTGTGATTACATTTAAGGGTAACAAAAAAACTCAAAAACTGCCATTTTATTAGCAGCAGTTATCTGCCAAATTTCATTCTTCCAAAGTGGATATATTGAATACAAACAATTTTTTTCACCTAATTTCAAAGGGCTGTAACTTGGAGGGAAAAGGGTGTTGAACAAAAAGTTATATGAAAGACCCCCCTTAATTTTTGCTAAAGAATCACCCATTGAAATCTTTCGCATCAATTTAGAAACACCCTGTATATACATATATATCTAATTTATGAATCAGTGCTAAACATAATACGGATGAAAAATGAAATTTTACCACAAATTTAATTACTTTTCTATTTTAATATTATTGAAAGCTCCTCCAAATATTTCAATAAAAAACTCACAAATATCAGAGCAACCTTCACCAGCGAACAGAAGGCACCTACTCTTTTTTTTCAATTTTGAACTAATTGGCTTTGATCATAGTCATTAGCCAGCAGAAATACAGGGATACAATCCCTACTCTTCTATATTGAGAGGTAACACTACTAAAATAATTTTTTTTGAAATAAATTACACTATCTTTAATTACTCATCTTCAACTTTTACAAGATTAGTAGGTATTATGTGAAACACTAGGAATAAAATTATTAAATTAATACATTTTGTAAAGGAGAAATCAATTAAATCATATGGAATTGATATAAATACTGGATTTATGTATTAAGAATTTAGATGTTTGAAAATTTGCCTAAAAAATTACTAGGTCATTATTTAGTCACATTCATATAATATGGCACAGTATTAGTTATTTGTACTCACTCTGAATTACACATATATGGTTCACTGGATCTATAGGAACAATGGTAAATTAAGTTTGATATACATTTACAAAACATTAAATAAATTATTATTATTGAATTTATAAAGTTTAAATCTTTGTTATTGCTTTTTTAACAATCACAATATCGAATATTTCATATTTTGTCACTTTTGATACACTAAACTGGAAAATATCCTATTCAATTCATCACATTTTCTCTCGACTCAAATATTTCTTAACTAATATTGAATAACTGAAGAATAAAAAGCTGCCTTTTGATTAATATTATTAGTTGCCTACTGGAATAAAATGAGATATATTTAATGATAAATTTATTGTTATTCAAAGATCTAATTATAATATATGTTGCCTATTTGCCAGAATAAAAAATTTTCAAATTTTTGAATAAATTGTAAAAAATTATGGAAAATACTAATGAACGGATTTATTGAAGTATAAAGAAACAAAAGCTGTATATAGAGTTTATTAGGCAAACTAATTCAATTAATTAATTAATTGGAATTCCAATAAAGAACACAATTTCATCAGCAATATACACAACGTAACATATATTTACAAAGAAATTTCCTCAGGGTTGCTAAACCTTCCAATCCTTTTATGAATATCTACAGGTCTTACCGCAAAGTAATATTTATTTTTATCTGCAAACTGAGTCAAGGTGCAAGCCATTGGAAGTGCCATTGCTTTAACATCTCCAACTTTTCTCCACATGTCAGTACTTGGAGCAGCTGAAGTCTCTTGATAAGCATAAAGCTGATAACTTGCAATACCTTCATAAAGTCCCAAGTCATATGGCATACGCCACTGCAAAATAATTCCAGTGTTGGTTTTACGAATCGATAAAACTGGTTTAGGAGGTATTCCTTTGAGAGATTTTCCATAAGGACCTTTTACTGAAGGAGGGTTAGGTAATGGAGCTGGATGCTTATTCATTTTTACTAATTTACTAGCAGTCTTTATGTGAACATTTGTCGCAGCTTTAGGTATAACTGACACAGATGAAGTATTTAGAGAATTTATGACACCATTATTTGATTGGAAATTTACCAAAACAGCTTTTTGTTGTCCAGATGGTGTTGTTAACAATCCTTGTTTTATTTGAGAGTTTGACTGAACAACATACATCACTTGAGGAGTACTTGAAGAAACTACTGTTGGTAAAACTGGTGTAATTGTTGTCTTTGGACCTGTGTTTATTCCAACTCCTTGTGATACTATAGTCTTTATATTATTCTGATTTTGAGCATTCATTCTTTTATCATCTTCATCAGTTAAGTCTATGAATGAGCCTGAGGCCCTTGTTCTTTTCTCCGGAGTTGCTTTAGTTTTTGCACTTGGCCTCCCGATTGAATTAGTTTGAGGTGGAGCAGTTTTAACTACAGCCCTATTTGTGGTTTGTACTGTTTGTAGAACTTGATTTAAAACAGGAGTATTTGGTTTCTGGGGACTCTTTTGTAATATCTGTCTGTTTACATTATTATTTTGAGGTAACCGTACATTTCTATTGTTTACTACTTGATTTTGATTGGGAGTCTGAGTTTTTTGTGGGGTCACTTGACTTGGCCTACGCTTACTGACTAATTGTTCATTTCCTTGTGCTATACGCACTTGGAGACCCACTGATCTTGTAATTTTGACTGGAATAATGGGTTTAAGACCACTATGATGTTTAACTTCATGCATTAACTTTTTGTTTACTATTTCCAAGTCCTTGATCTGTTTTGTTAGAACAGTTTGTTCTTTTCTCAAAACTTCTATTGTTTGTTCTTGAATTTTAAGCAGATGATTAGTTTCACCAAGTTCACTTTTATGCAATATAGCTTCACATAACTTTTGGATACAAAATTCTTCTAAATCTTGTCTTGTTAATTGTTTTAAATGGGATTTTGTCATGAATTTGGAAAAGGAAATGAGAGACTGAAGTTCAGTAATATCCCATGCACTATTAATATCATCAGTCTTCTTTGCTTCTCCTACTAATTTAATTTTTTTTGGCTCTGGGTCTGGATTATCATTTGAAAGAACTCTTTTCATGGATAACTTACCATCATTATGCAACTTATCATTTTCTATCAGAACACTACTATTGATATGTAAACTTTCATCTTTACATGAGTCTTCTTCAATTTCCTTATCTAAAGTTGGTTCAACTTCCTTATCTAAAATTTCTTCAATTTCCTTGTCTGAACTTTCTTCAATTTCCTTGTCCAAAGTTTCTTCAATTTCCGTATCTAATGACTCTTCAATTTCCTTCTCTAAGGTCTGTTCAACTGCTTTATCAAAAATTTCCTCAATTTCATCAATTTCTTTATTCAGACTTCCTTCAATTTCCTTGTTGAAATGTTGTTCTTTATCATGAATACCTTGCAAATCCTTATCTTTCTCTGAATCTGAGGAGTCTATTAGAAGGTTTTCTGAGGCTTGACTTTCTGAACAATATCCTCCTTTACCATCTTCATCAGAATTTTCAATATTAGAAGAATCATCAACACTTTCCATCCGTTCCATTCGAATACTTCTTGTATTACCATTTGTATATTCATTTTCTTGTTCTAATTGTAAAGCATCTTCAGCAATATCGGCATCATCTTGAGCAGAATCCTTAATCATCGATATATCTAGCAAATCTTCTGTATCTGAATGTGATGAACCATTTAAAATATCATCGCACTTTTGAGAATTTGAATCTAATTCAGTCACTGATTTAGTAAACACTTTCATTTCCTGATCAACACTATTTTCTTGCGTTTCACTAACTAACTCTTCAATGTCTGCTTTATTTGAATCCACAGAAGTTTTTTCAGTGACAGATATTTTGTGTTTAGATGGATCAAATAGTTTTTCAGTGATATCCTTCTCATTCACTTCATAATTCTCATCCAATAAACTTTCTTCTAAAGTCGGATCTAAATCTTCGACATCATTAATTTCAGTATCAAGCTTATTCAAGATATCATCTTCAGTTTCCATCAATGAAATATTTTCACCAGTGGTAATTGATTCTATTTTGTTTTCACTTACTGCTTCCTTTTTATTGTTTTCATTTTCAATATTCATTGGTTCACAATCAGTGGCAACACTGGAATTTTGTTCATTGATAGAAACATCTCCCTGAAGTAAATAATTTTTTTCATTCTGCTTGATATGGACACCATCTACACATTTTTTATTGATAACTTCAGAATTTTCTTTTTTATTTTCTTCAGTTTCTGTAATATTTTGATCTTCTTTTTTTGCAGTAGGTAAATCTTCCGGAATATCAGGATTATTTGTTGATTTTCCATCGTCTTCTGCAACCTGTTTTTCATCAGCTACTGGTGGATTATTTTGAAATTCGCAGCTGTTTTCTTCAATTGCAGCATGTGCTGGTTCAACGACCTTTTCTTTTTCTTCGTTATTAATGTTAGCAACTTCGTCTTCTGGTTCGTTATCTAATGTTTTATCGTCGCTTTTAGTGACTTCATCATCATTATCTAAAAATAAATGAAAACTTTCTTCATCTGAATCTTTATCTTCATCTATAGTTTTATACGCTGACAAAAATTCCGAGTTAGCTGTGGCCATTTCATTGGATTCAAAGCACTGCTGAACGGCTGACATAGTTTTGAATTTACAGATGCATTTAACAGAGCATGTGCATAAAAGATGTTATATTATTGTTTGTTTGTTAATAACTCGATTCATTAAAAGAACAACACTGCACTGAAGTTGGGTTAACTCATAGAGCAAAGATAATAATGCTAAATACCGGATTCCGAGTGACGGATAGAAGCACTAACCAGCCAGCACACAGAGCGAGAGAAAACTGCACTGCATCGTTGCCAGGCGCTTGGACACATGCGCAAGGTAAGTTTTATGCGTCCATCTCACTTCTATTCGCTTTCCTTTCCATAAAATACCTCCAAGTTTTGCTCTAAAATTATAGATTAATTGATCACTAGATCCTTATGTCTAGATCATGCATTCTTATATTTCCTAAAGTTCTTTTGAATTTTTAGAAGATCCAAAGATTCACCTAGGCTGCCCAAAAAAAAATCTACTACTTTTATAACTCAGGTGGCTATACTTTTGTTGGATCAATACACGATTAGACCGGTTTTTCTATCTTCTTTGTGTACCGTAACTGTTACTATGCTGAAATTCGACCTTGATTCTCCTTGTTGGTTCTGAGGTCTATGACGGTTTAGGTATTATCTGGGCAATAGAATTTAGAATATTTTCAAAAAATAATGATTTATCCAATATGCCCAAAGATTCATAATTTTGTCAATCACTGGGTTTGGATATATATAATTTTTACGTTTAATGAATGAATTCATAATTGGAGAACCTGTTAATCTAAGGAAGTTTTAAGAAAACGTTGAACGAACGGAATGGAGACAACCTAGCATAATAGTAAGAATTGGAATATAATCAACAACAATTGCAGAAGTTTCCTCTTCGTTGATATGATTTTCACTTATTACAAATTGATGTACACTACGACATAAATTATTTCACATTTGTAAATTATTCACTTTGTTATTCCAGGTGTTAGTAAGAAGTAGCCTATTTCTACAAGTAGGCTACTATGAAGTTTGAGCACTGTCATTTGCAGTGCTAAAATGGGTGCTATTCATACCACATTAATGTTGATCAATGGCTATTGGTATATTAAATATAGATGATTTTAAATTATCTATTATAATGTCACCGATTCCATTTAATTTTCTAAGCCCAAATAGGTTTTCACTAGAAGTCACTCAAATGAGTTGTATCGACATTAATAATCAAAGTAAACATATCTTTTTTGACAATATTTGAACATTGAATGGCGATAACATCAAAATGGTGAATGCCACTCTATGTTTGTTTCCATTATTACCCCATCTACCTCAGAAATAACATCAGTATCCATATTCATCTGTTCTGATATCGAACTAACTGAAATGATTTCAGATTATAAATCCTACTGGTAAATTGCACAAATAGATTAGATTGTGATAACACTCATTAATTTAATATAAGAGACATGGACTCAAAAAACTGTTTTCACGTTCATAAACGCGGAAATAGTTATGCATTGATTCCAAGTGTGAAATCTCTCTATACCAAACATTAGAGCACATTAAAAAATCATATGGGTAGTATTTCGATTTTAACATCTTTTCAAGATAAGTATCGAATTTCAATAAGAAAAATTTTTCACAATATTGTTGATTAGGTACATCAATTTCTTATATTAATTCAGTCTGTGTGACTCATTTTCTCAGGCCATACAAATTAACTTCATATTATTTCATTTCATGACTTTGAAGATTTTTTTCCCGGTGTACCTACTCCTTCTAACAGAATAACCTTTTACTATATGCAAATTGCAGAATTTCTATTTGGAGTCACTAGGAGATAGAGTAATAGCGTGAAAAAGAGAGAGGAGGGGAAGAGAGTAGTGTGTATAAAC
This sequence comes from Cynegetis impunctata, assembly GCA_030704885.1. NCBI lineage: Eukaryota > Metazoa > Arthropoda > Insecta > Coleoptera > Coccinellidae > Cynegetis > Cynegetis impunctata. The sequence goes on along the minus strand of JARQZK010000010.1, from coordinate 14,304 downwards.
ATACAAATCGATATTCTGCTAGGAAAATGTTTCCGATGCGAAAATCATTTTCCAAATAAATTTGATTCCTAACGAATACGAATGTTCACTCAATCAATGTTTCTCATTCATTTGGTTCAGTATAATGACATATAAATCTTAGTTTCCTTTTCCGAAATTTGACTTTGAACGTTTTTCCCCAGTGGAGGTCTGGAAAAACTTTTACCATATCCAAACTTATTTATTTCTGTATTGAGTCAATAACAGAGTGGGTAATAGAGTGAGAGAGAAAGTACGAAGATACTACAAAGGTTCATGGTAATTTTATACTACTCTAACTAGTAAATGCGCAATTTCGCTGACTCCGTCTGATCCGGCAACGTCGCTAACACTTGGGAATGTGGGGCCTGAAATGGGTATACGAACAAAGCGCAGGTCTCCGATTGTTAGCTGTCCTATTTGGGCGTATACCTACAATATAATACGTTGTAATAAAAAATAACAACTCATACCAAACAACAAAATGATTTATAATAGCCATATTTGCTTCTGCAAAAGTTAAGGATGTTTTTGCTGAAACATTTTGGCTGAAAAAGGTAAATTAGTAGCAACGAAAGGATCTTTATATAGGAAGATTTGTGACATCGATAATAATGCATGATTGTATTACCAAAATGATCCAAACTTACCCTGAATCTTCATTTTTTTGGAACAAATCGAATACCAAGAATAATATTTAAGATTTTTCATTATAAAAGAGTTTTTGTGTAACATATTGAAAAAAGGTTTTGGTCTTGCTATATATTTTCTCCAAGTACATTCTTCCGTTGCACTATTGAAATACACCAAAAGTTCATTTACCTATATGATAGCAGTTGGTTTGAATCGGTCATAATAAAAAAACTCAATATATTACAGTACTTCCCAACTAGAAATTTATCTTCACTTTTTACCAAAAGAGAGTTAAGAGTAACTAGAACAAAAATTCAGATATAAAAGCAATATATTGAAGCTCTGAAACGTAAACCCATTTTTCAAGATGGTATATCGATTTTGGAGGCCGGACCCCCTTTTCCGAGGGTCAAACTAAATCAATAAATAGAAAAACAATTGTATCTATTAAAATGCTTTTATAAATCAAAGCGTCATTGATCAGAAAGAATCATTTTAACACACAGTTAATATTCTTCACAAAGCAGTTCAACAGACTCTGATGATTATTTGATCCCCACTGCTTTTTCCTTTGTGATACTACTTTATATAATATAATAATTATCTTCAACATAAAGCATTTCCGAAAGAATAAGGTATAATAAATATTTCTAAATGTTTTTTGTACTAAACCAATAATTATAATTATTTTACATTATCATTAACAAATGAGTCATCTTAGAGCAATGAGCGATAAGCTCCAAAACCTCAGAACAGCTCAATATTATCGCATTTATTTAACTGAGTCGTCAAATATGAGCATGAACATTATCAGCAAAAAACGTCGAGCTACGGCGTCGTGCGTTGCTAACCTTGGGAATAACGAGGTCAACTCTCCATATTGAAGTAAAACACTTTATTAATTCACTGCCTTATTCTCGTGTTTTATTCGGTTCATGCTCTTCAATATTTGCTTTAAAAATAAGCGTTTTTATTTGTTTTTTCTACTATTCTTACGTAACAATAATGTTCTACGTCCTAATTATTTTTCCTCCAGGTTTCTCTAAATAACACACATAGTACACATTTTCTAAAGGCATAGTTTTTTTTTCAAACATAACTGTAAAAACATATTTCAAAATGAACTAAAATAGAGAGCTGCTATTGAAGCTCC
>JARQZK010000010.1:0-10000 GCA_030704885.1 Cynegetis impunctata | reverse complement strand
TTTTTTTCCAGAGATCAAAATCAGATTCATGATATTGAAGTTTATGTTGTTGGAAAGAGTTGAACAACCTACAAATAGTAGTGGCATTTCACTTTCGCGATTTCGTGCAGCCTCCTTCCAATATTCAATTACTTCTTCCTTTGACTCTCTTAAATTTTCTCAGTTTACACAAATCAATTATATATCTATTTATAGTTGTTATATATCTTTTTCGTTCATTAATTTTTACTAGTTCGAAATAGCATTTTGTAATGAACAAATATTAGAATGGTGACCCCGTGATCCATGAATTTTAAAGAAGTCAAAAATTTCATTATTGTGCCTCTTCAATCTCCTTATTTTCTTCACATTCTTCTAGCGTACTGAATGAAGAGGAAGAGCCGGCACTCAGCAAGAGAATAGCGTATTACATAGGTATTAGTTGAGGTTTTTGGCACTACAGAGACATCTAGTAGGCAGTAGAAAAACTAGAATATATCAAAATCTCTAATAATCACTAAATGGTCAAGGATGTGTTTTTCCAAATAGCCCAAAGAGGTCACTCATATGATGGTACGTCATCATTTCAAATTTCACTGTTGGGGATTGTTTTCACGTTTCATATAATAATTATATCTAATTATTATATCTCTGTTCTCTTAATCAACAATTTTTATTCAGTATTATCAATTTTACTTATGGCGACGGTCTTTGTGCGTGTCTCTAAAATGGGGATAATATGTAGTCACCAAGTTAATGTTTACTAATTTAAAGATCAATAAATATGCATATCTTAATTTTGAATAAATCTATCAATAATGAGAATTCCATCTATCTTAATGATGCGTTACGAATACAGATATGAATCAAATTACGATATATTACACTCACACCTCACACCTGTCCAAATCATCAAAAAAATTTCAAAACAAATATTTTTTAAATCAAATTAAAATAAATAAAGTCATAAAAATTTACATGATATGATTGTATTGTACCAATAGCATTGTAGGTTTTATTATACTTTGCGAAAGATAATATAGATAGTGTAGGACAAATGATATTGTTTATTGTTTATAGAAAAAAATTTATTACTATATAGTAGACTTTTTATATTTATAAACTTTCTCTTTTCTGAAAAGCATATTTATAACTACTCTTTCATCATTTCTGCTACAAAGTACTTAGTGAGGGAGATTATTGCAATTCCACTTTTTTTGTGCATTTGTATTTAGGCGAATGCGTACAACTTATCAACCTAAAGGAGGATATTTTGAAATATTAGTAAAACGACTGAATAAAGAATTAATTTAAAAACAGAAGTAATCTTGTTCTGTTTCATGGTTTATAAGAGATCAATGATATTAATATTTCTATTAAGTGTTTTCGAAAACAGCTAATATGACACTTCCTTATTGAGAATGGTATGTCTTTCAGAATGAAAATGTTTTTCGTGTGACTTCTCTAAGTACACACTTTCCCTTTATAGTGTTTTCGATTTGAATGAATCATACTGCTGAAAAATTTAGAAAATTCCACCCATTTCTGGGATTTCAAGAACAAATTATTAAAATCACATGACCATTTTTAATGCATCTTTTGGTACGAAAAAATCTTGAAGGTATTAAAGATAAACCATATTAATTAAAAAACCACTAGTGCATATTGTCCGAAATTTGTCCACTTGATTCCTATGTTCAGATCAACGAACATTGATGTGATAGCAACCGTAAAAACTAAGTGGGCCAACCAAATTCGCACATAATCCGAGTTTAATTTGACATTTTCGCTTGTCAAATGTCAAATTAAACTCGGTTTATCATTAAAATTAGTTTAATAATATACGGTGCAAGAGCCTAATAATGTTATATATCTTTTATATATAACTGACATATTTCAAGGTAAGTTTTGATATTTCTGCAATCGGATAATTGATTGTATAAATAGTCCTATTTTGATCATCGGAGTTGGTGTTGCAAACGGAGTAATCAACAATATTTGATTTCATTTCTTGTCATAAGTTGCATTCATAAGTCATATGTACATGTAGGCACTTCCATTTAGTTTGATAGATTTTGTGAGGTTAGATCTGGCACTAACACTAACCTAATATTCAGTTTCTGGTTTTTAGTCTTCTAATGATTTTGTCTATTCACTCACTCCACTCTCAATTATAAATGAAGGCAGAGAAAGAGATGAAAGAATTTTGAATTTGTACCTTTTACTTGGAACCAACGTATGAAATGGAGGAGATCGAGCAAACTGCTGTTGTTGTTAAAGCAAAGCCAGCCAGAAGAGTATTCAAAGCAAAGAAAATAACGAAAATCCCTCAAGACTTCTTAGAAAATCCTAAACTTAAAGCAGCTATAAAAACTTTGCCGAATAATTACAATTTCGAGATAGCAAAAACATTATGGAGAATTAAAGAAACCAATTCAAAGACTGTTGCATTGCAGATGCCAGAAGGACTGCTCCTTTATTCAACAACTATTGCCGATATAATTGAGGAATTTACAGGTGCTGAATCAATAATAATGGGAGATGTTTCATATGGCGCTTGCTGTATTGATGATATAACAGCAAAAAACTTGGAGGTTGACTTACTTGTGCATTATGGGCACAGCTGTTTGGTGCCTATTGACCAAACAGCTGGAGTGAAAGTCCTGTACATATTTGTAGATATCAAAATTGATCCACTTCATCTTTTAGAAACAATAAAATTTAATTTTCCAGTTACTACGAAGTTGGCATTAGTTAGTACAATCCAATTTTTAACTAGTTTACAAGGTGTAGCACATGAATTGAAAGAAAGTGGTTATGAAGTAAGTCTTCCCCAGTCGAAACCCTTGTCTGCGGGTGAAATTTTAGGTTGTACAGCACCAGTTATTCGTTGTACTGATGTGATAATATATTTAGGTGATGGTAGATTTCATTTAGAATCTATTATGATTGCCAATCCAAAAATCGAAGCCTATAGATATGATCCTTATGAAAAAGAATTCACAAAGGAATATTATGACTATAATGAAATGAACTCAATAAGAAAGAATTTTGTTGATGGGAGTGCTGCTGGAGGCAAATTTGGAGTAATTATGGGAACCCTTGGAAGACAAGGAAATCCTAAGGTTGTAGATCATTTAGCACAAAGTTTAAGATCTAAGAGTAAAAAGGTAGTTGTGATTCTATTATCAGAAATTTTTCCTAGCAAATTGGACTTATTTCCCCAGGTAGAAGTATTTGTTCAGATAGCTTGTCCTAGATTGTCAATAGATTGGGGTAAATCTTTTAAGAAACCCCTTTTGACACCCTATGAATTGAGTGTAGTTATAGGAGATGTAAAGTGGCATTCAGATAAAAGTTATCCAATGGATTTCTATGCAGCAGGCAGTTTAGGACCTTGGACACCGAACCATAAGCCTGGAGAGAATGATTTAAATGCCTGTTGTGGAAAATGTGCTTGAGGGTTATTCATAGTGGCAATTGAAAGTTTTTATGTCTTAATAAATAAGATGCCTTGTCTAGATATGTTTTAATTCAGTTGCATACCGAAGAATACAAAGTTATTTATCTGTTAGTGTTTAGGATTATATTCAAAGACCTAATTATGGAAGAGAGAAGGTAATTTATTTCAAATTGACAAATAATGTAACAGATAGCATTTTTGAAACATTGAACGATTGACAAGTCTATGTCTCAGTTTTGGATTATATGAGGTCGCAAGAGCTTATTGAAAAATAAATTTATTTTGTAGAAAGCTTAGTAAAAACTCATTGGCTTGAGTAGGGCAGATTTAACTCATTATTTGAGGCAGTGGTGAATTGGTAATGAATTCCAACGAAATATATTCAGTGGTTATCCATTTTTAGATAAAATTCATACTTCATGGTAAAATTGGCGAATTTTTTCTAAATGATCCTTCAGTGTAGATTATCGCTATTGAATGAGATAGGGAGAAATATGTTTTTTTTTTAAGATAAGGGGTGATCAATTAACCACTGAATGTCACTTTGGTAATTTAAGCTATAAAGCATTTGTATAAACAGAATTGAAGAATCATATTGAGTTATGAAAAGATTGAATGAAATAATCGAAATTATGATTCAAGTCGTATGAATATTATGTTACAAAATGAACAAATCATTGATTGTTTGCCAATAAATAAAGTTTTATGTCTTCTTGGTCGGTTGATATTTACTTCTTACTTTTGATTTTGAAGCATCGTTTCCCAAATAAAGATTTTAACAAACGTAGACATCCTACTGAAAAACGCGTGATGTAGAACTTCCTATGTGGCTGAATTTATTCTTTGAAGTAGAATTTAAAATGAAGATTATTTCAGTTTTTGGCACTTATTGTAACAGTCAATTGGAAACGGGCTTAGAAAATACTTATATAAAATAATTGAAGCTCAACAAATATTCAGGCCAACAAGTATTGTGTACAAACTTTTGTTGAACTTTGTGAATTATCGGTGTAAGTATTTGTTGAGCGCTGTCTCTCGTGATTGCGGTTGGAATCAGTACTATATTAATCCATCCTCCTGGCATAGTTAGATTTCTTTGGAGACATATGGGTTTGGCTTGCATTGAGAGTTCTTGATTTCCATTCATTGAGATGGGTAATATTTTCTGTGGTTATTGGGTGATGGCGCTGCGTTCTCCGTAGACCGCAGTATAGCCGTCCTTGAATATAACTAGCAAATGAAATCGAATAAGCTGTATTGTTCTTGGATTGTAGCGAATTTTCATTCATGTTTCGTTCTTATACACCATTGGTTGTGTAAAAGTATGGAACTGAAAGGTTATTTGAAAATTTTGAAAATATTTTCCTTCAAATTATTGCTTGAATGAACGGTTTAGGCAAACAAGCATTTTGTACATACTGTTACTTTTTTTTTTTGTTATATAGAAAGTATTTAGAATATAATTCTTTTTGAGACTGTATTTTCCATATTTCTTGACATTTTTTGAAAATGTGCACCCCAAAAGTCTATTCCATCTAGAAAGGTTACTATTGATAAGTTGCCATTACCCCACAAACAATTCATTCCACTTTTAAACAACCACAGATTTTAATTGGCACTACTTCTCGATTGAAATGAACAGGAAAACTTAAAAAGATTTCCATAAAATCCATTGATTGGTTTTTAGGTATAGATCCATCAGAGATGTCAAAATTTTTTTGGCATTGTTGTTTTTCACGTTTACTTAGAGAGTGATAAGTTTCCATTATTATTTGTCATCGCCTTACAATGCTGACGGATGATGATTTTTAGGGAGTTATGTATTATCTTTCCTAATTCGTCAGTTATTAAGCAAAAAACAAAAAGTACTGCTTTGAATTTCTTTGTAGATCATTTTTTCAACAACAGTAATTGCAATACTTGCATCCAATAAATTTTTATAAGTTCTCTATTTGGGAGCAATGAAGTCAGCACGCAGAACCGGATTGATTCCTTTTGTGACCAAGAGCTGCTTTACTGTATATAAATAGAAAATGGAAAAAATTGGTTCTTTTTGAAATTGTTATTAGAACTACACCATTGAATATTTTTGAATTATTGTTGCTTTATTTAAGAAAGTACAGCTTCGGATTATTAAAAAATTTCAGTTAAATGTCCTCCGCGGCTAGCTATCAAAATGAAGATGTAAAAGCGTTTCCGTAAATTGTGTGCGCTACAGAGACATGCTGACTGGTTTTTTGTGACCGCAATTAGACTATTTCGACTTGGACGAACTTTAGTTCCAGCAGGATCGAGCAACATGCCACACCAGCGAGAAACTAAAGATCTTTTACTCATCGAGTTTGGTAACCATTTTATCAGTAATAGCATTAATGGCCACTGCTGCCGTTGGACTTTTTTTTGTGGGGATATGATAAGAACCATTGTTACTATAACGACCCACAAATAATTGAAGGAAAATATTCGTCAAATAGAGGCGCAAACTATCGATAATATACTGAAAATAGGGTGAAAAGGATGGATCACTGTAAAGCCTGTTATTGAATGCCATACTTATCATTTAAGACAATGTCAATTGATTATAATTTCGATTATTTTTTTCGTATGATTTTCAACCAATCAGAACGATCAATTTAGTTAAGTTACCTTGTATAATTTCGATAATACCTGATTATACAATAGAGTAGCTTTACCAATCGAAAACTAACAGGACCGTCAAATTTTGACGTTTATCCATAACTGTTCAGAAATGAGTCGATTCGGAGATTTTTATTTAATATACTTAACAAATAATCGTATCAAATACAATGCGTACTTCAAAATAAATACGGTTATACATTTCAAAATTCTGTCAGTTTGACAGAATAATCCTCCCGCTTCGCGGTCGGATTATTTAAACTGTCAAGCTGACACTCTTTGTAATTATGCAACAAGTTATCGATGTATAACCTGATTATTTTGAAGTACTTATAGTATTACTACTGATTATATAACTCATGTATGAATAAGCCAATAGAATCCGTGAATTTTGCATAACTACTGCGTTGATAAGTGAATATACCCTTGACGACGTGATATAATCGTTTTGGTGTTTCGCCTCGTGTCAAAATGTGGATGTTTTCATATTGACGATGTTTTGACGTTTGCCACAAAAAAATTAATATTTTATATTCGTTATATAATCAGTTATAATATCAGGAGAGCATCGAAAATAATCGATTATACTTCCGAGCCACCAGACATATTTTGTGAAACACCACGAGAGCGCAGCTCGAGTGGTGTTTTAAGAAAATACGTCGAGTGACGAGGTCAGCATAATCGATTATTTTCGATTGCTCGAGTGGTATTCGTTACGATTATATAACGAATAAAAAATACTAATTTTTTTTGACAAACGGCTAAACACCGTCAATATGAAAATATTCACATTTTGACACGAGGCGAAACACCAAAACGATTATATCACGTCGTCAAGGGCATATTCACTCATCAATACGCAGTAGTTATGCAAAATTCACGGATTTTATTGGCTTATTCATACATGAGTTATATAATCGTAACGAATACCACTCGAGCAATCGAAAATAATCGTTATACTGACCTCGTCACTCGACGTATTTTCTTAAAAAACCACTCGAGCTGCGCTTTTGTTTTTCGCAAAATACGTCTGGAGACTCGGAAGTATAATCGATTATTTTTGATGCTCTTGTGATATTATAACTGAAAATAATTGATTCAAATATGATTATTTTCTGATGGGCATCAGCACTTCGATCAAACTCTTCAACAAACTTATATATTGAGATTAGGTATACGATGTTTTTGATAGTCTGTTCGAAATTCAGACATGAAAATGCATAACTTGATACATTGAAGAATTATTTCACCGATTTTTTAGGCGTGTTTTCCCCGAAAATGATGGATTATTACAGTGCATCGAAAGTCAACAGTGAGTAGTGGGATTTTCAGGTATTGCTCTCTTGCGCAGCACCTAGAAATTATTTCAGGGGGTTGAAAATTTGTATGTGAAAAAGCACAAAATGAGGGAAAAATACAACCTTGATGGCGAAGCCCTGCTTCTCACATTTTTTTTTTAAATTAACGTTGATGGGTTGTCAAAGGGAGACAGGTGTCTGGGACCTGGGCTTCAGCCCCCCGCCCTTAATCCAGGACTGCTCGAATGTTAAAATCAGATCGCGTTGAAATGCACACGCGTCAACCCATCGTTGGCGCGTGCTTAGGGTGGCTATTGATCGCACCGTCACGAGTGCCATATAGTCTGGGGTGAACTCCGGAGTAATTTTCAGTGCACCCCATACGCCGCAAGCAAACACGACGCCGCGCCGCGATTGTCCCGTCAAAATCCGATCCGTAGGACCAAGATGTCAACTTCGTGACTCGGAAAAACAACAGAGGACAAAAATGTCCTCGATGTCTGCCCAGGGAGTGGTGGAGAGAGCCTCCGCGGAGCTCTCGAAGCGTATCAACGGACTGGGGCTCAGGAGGGATAAGCACTCGGCCAAGGGAAGTGTTATGGAACGCGTAACCAACGTTTTTTGCGGGGGTGGCAACAATACGGCCGTAGCTGCCCCTGAAAAACCGTCCAGGTTGCTTCCGGCCATGAGGGGCACACCAAAGCTGCAGGGGGGGCCCCATCAGAATCATTACATGGTAAACAGGAGACAATATCGGGTTCAGCCTGTATATCTCACCTGGGATCAGATGATTATGGATGAGAAGTTCCTAGCTAAATTTTTCTCTTACTTCAGCCCCTGCGAACGTTGTGTTTTAGCGCAGGTACGTTATAAAATACAGGTGTATTTAATATGGAAGTAACTTATTTATATTCCATTTCCTCCATTTTATTCATGAAGATTAGTGAAATATTTTCTGCATGATTTTTAATGATAATAATGCTCAATACAGTTTTCCTGAGACAAATATTCTGAATTCCTGTTTTTTGAATAATGAATAATGAAAAAGCAAGTATTTAAAAGTATTATTTAGCTCATTTTCTTTGATTCACTAATTTTTTCATTGGAAGATCATCAGAGAATAGAAGGATTATATTGTTACAATCATTATATTCACCAAATCATAAGGCAACTCTCAACAACCAATCACAAGTGAATTGATTTTACATCTTTAATTTTATAGAACGGTATTTACAATAAATTTTATTCAATATTATTCAATATTATTATATACTTTATCATAGTTATTGCAAACTGTATTTCTTATAAAATAGAATATTATTGTCATTTTATTTGTTCTTCAACTAACTTTAATCGTTTTCTAAACGTTTTATAGTGTTTTCACCCTAACAAACTTAGAATATAGGTAAACGAATCTATGAATTCGATTTCAACTTACTTCTACTTATTGTATCGATTTGAGTGCAGAAAATAACCATAAATCGTGAGGCTTTGTCTGGTCATGATTTTATAGAAATCATGTAGGTAATTTCAATTAATTTCAATGAATAGCTACTCAATTTTTAGCATAGTCCTTGAGCAGTAAGAAGTGACAAGTTTATTAAGAGCACATAAGGTTCGAACTAACAGTTTGGTAATTTTTAATTTTTTAGTGCGTTTGGTACTCACTAAAGCTTGTTTTTAGTCACATTTTTCCATAAAATACAGACTATTGCAGTGTATCGAAGGAAAACAGTTAGGTGCAGAGGTCGTTTTTCTATCCGTTTCATACCTCCCTCCAAGACCACGATTTTCGAAAATTTTCCAAGTCTAATGTGAATATATATATATATATATATATATGTATATATATATATATATATATATATATATATATATATATATATATATATATATATATATGTATTTTTTTTTCCCGGGTACATATTGGCATATCCATGGGTTCCCATCGACTCAAACTATCAAATTTTGGTTAAACCGAACTGCACTTCGTGACCTGCTATTTAAGCGTGATTTTTCAAAATATAATTCTATAAGTTAGAATCGCATATCGACGCGATGCATTTCGAGCGAAAAATACAACCTTAGTGATGGGGCTCTGCTGCTCACTCCTTTTTTTAAATAATTTTATATTTTTCGGGTTGAAGTTATCGATTTATTATGTATATAGTTTTTCATATATTCTAAAGTAGATGATGAGGTAGGTGATACTGAAATATGCTATAATAACTATCATCAACTAAAAATTGATGTGTCATTGGTATATTATATTTCTCGTGCGTAATATTTTTGAAAAATAGCACTTCTCTTTAGCACCCTGTCTAGTGTAAGAAGGAATATGAGAAATAAATTTCTCTTATACAACTTTGTTCAAGATGTGCTTCTGTAAAACATACCAACAGCGCAGAATTAGTTACTCGAATAACCAAAATGTTTGGAGTTCTCTGACGTTTGTGTAGGTCAAAAACATTTTTACCCCGAGGCGAAGTTAAGGGGTTATAGTCTCACGACAAAAAGTTAGTAGCTGGTCCGATTTTAAAAATTCCAACGGATATCGATAAAACACATATGATTTCATAAGAAAATTGTTTTCAAAATTTTTTCCCCACGAAGAATAAAAAAA
>JARQZK010000009.1:1237500-1358654 GCA_030704885.1 Cynegetis impunctata | reverse complement strand
TTTCTATCTAGTTATCTATCTTTCTATCTATCTATCTATCAATCTATCTGACCCGGCAAAAGTTTTAATCATTGGGAGAGTATGAAAAATATATTACGACCTAATCTCAAACTGACTATTGTTATTTTCGATTGCCATCTTGCAATGCAAAATTTAAAAAAATGAAAAGATGCAAAAATAGGGGTTGATCGTAGAAGGGTAAACAATTGAGACTAAAATGAATTATTCTATTCTAAGTCATGACAAAATTAAAATGACATAGATTAAAAATAATTTTATATGGTGGTTAAGTATTCTCAAATTTTTCAATTTCCCGCGCAATTTTCTTAATTTTTTCTTTCATAAGAACCTTCTTCTGACAATAAGAAAAACAGAAAAAAAATAATTTTATAAATAATTTTATATTGTTTTTGATTATTCTCAAATTTTCTAATTTCCCGCGCAATTTTCTTGATTTTTTCTTTCATAAGAACTTTCTTCTGACAATAAAAAACACAACAAAAAAGAATTAGGTAGTGAAATCGGTCCAGCCGTTCAAGCGTGATGGCGGGACCAAGGGAAATAAGGATTCATTTTTATATATAGAGATTTTCTAATTTCCCGCGCAATTTTCTCAATTTTTTCTTTCATGAGAACCTTCTTTTGACAATAAAAAACACAACAAAAAAAGAATTAGTGAAATCGGTCCAGCCGTTCAAGCGTGATGGCGGGACCAAAGGAAATAAGGATTCATTTTTATATATAAAGATATATCTGACTTTTAATTATGGAATGTCTTGATTATCACGGAAACGACTCGCACAATTTTATATATTCTGGAGTCTGAGGGTTCTGTGATATGGCCGATCGTAGCTTGGTATTTATATTGTAATCAAATCTTCAGTTTCTCTTCAAAACGATTGAACTTTTTCATCTCAAATGGATCACCTTATAAATATTTTTATTTTGAAAATCCTTAAAAAATACTGAATATTTTTCATGTAATGTTTCCTATACCTAAATTTTACAATTTCGGAGTCCTAGGTAAAGACGCGTGTTCGCCACCGAAGTTGAAATAATATAGTCAAGTTGACTATGTTTGAATAAACTCGTTTAGTGTGCATGATCTTTTATGTTCTATTTCATCACATAAAACCCAAATTAGGGTGAACAAAAATTACAACAACTGAAAACAAAACTTTGGATGTATGTGTTATGTTAGAATATCCAAACTTGGAATTTGTACTCATAGGTAACTCCGAAATTGTGGCATTTACGTATAGGGAACATGACATGAAATATATCTACTATTTTTAAGTGATTTTAAAAATAGAATAATATATAGGGTGAATTATCCGCACCCACCGTAGCTGCTTCTGCAGAAAGGAGTTTTTCGAGGTTAAAAATTATTTGAAAATATTTGAGCAATTCGATAATACAAGATCTTCATTCAGTCCTTGTATCCACTCTAAATCTGAACATACATCATATGGAATGACACCAGAAAGGCTGATACTCAGTATAGGCTGCCTGCTGCACAGAAGAGTGTCTTTCATAAGTATTTTGCGTATCTGGCTCCAAGAATCTTCAATAGGCTTCCTGTTGATATTCGTATGACAGTTTCTTTTCTGTTATTCAAAAAGAAGGTTCACAACCATAACTGGTCTAACAGTCACAATCATTCATATAGCAGACTTAGTATAACTTAAACCGTTCTAGAGAAGGTATTATGTTCACTGGTTGTCTTTTATCAAACCATACACAATGACTTGTCCTTTCATGGTCTATTCCATAGAATGTTTGTTATAAATTATGTTACTGATGCCCGTTCTAACCATGTTTCATTTATTTTATATATATATATAAATATATATATATATATATATATATATATATATATATATATATATATATATATATATATATATATATATACAGGGTGATTCATTAATATGTGTAAATATTTTAACGGAAGAATTTTGAGCTCAAAATATGAAGATCTAACCCAAATTGCTTATACAAAATATTTCTCCTTACTGATTTACAGGGTGTTTTATTTAGATTATAAAAAATGAATTTTGTTCATTACTTTATTGCTGCTTGATATTTCTTTATGATATTTGGCAATAAGTTGAAGTAGTTTGGGACACATCAAATAATAGTAAAGAAGACTTTCCCGCTATCACCAGTGGCGTACGGCAGGGGCACGGGAAGAGTTCTCGTTTCCTAAATTCTACGCCACTGGCAGAATTATCATTTTAGTATAATTTTTCGATTCTCCAATATTTTCTCTGTAAATAAGGCATTCTTTTTTCGTAACGCTAGAGCCACTATTTTTCGAGATATTTAACGTTGAACATATGGCTGCACAATTCTTTCGATTTTTATGTACGGGCCATGTCGGTGTTTTTTGTCATACGATTGCATGTATTACGTGAAATAAACATTATTAGGTATTTTTTTTTCAATTTATAATATTAACAAACAATTTAACAGAACAACTACAAAAATATCCCAAACGATAAATACTCGCCAGGAACAATGGCAGCAAATTGTATATTCCGCTAATTTTATTGCGAATCAGCCAAACATATTTTTTAAAGTTCGAAGATCGTTAAGCGAAAGAATGGATAAACTTATTGAGGTAAACGGAGATCACATTGAACATTTGTTAAAAATTGTTTCTAAGTTTTGTTTATAAATTTGATATTCTTCCAAAAATTGTAAAGAAGATCTTGATAATTAAGTATTTATTTTTAATTTTTTTTATGTAGCGCTGGTTATTTTTGTAGTTGTTCTGTTTTAAATTGTTTGTTAATATTATTATAAATTGTAAAATACCTAATAATGTTTATTTTTCGTAATACATACAATCGTATGACAAAAAACACCGACATGACTCGTACAAAAAAATCGAAAGAATTGTGCAGCCATATGTTCAACGTTAAATATCTCGAAAAATAGTGGCTCTAGCGTTACGAAAAGAGAGTGCCTTATTTACAGAGAAAATATTGGAGAATCGAAAAAATATACTAAAATGACAATTCTGCCAGTGGCGTAGAATTTAGGTCTCGAGAACTCTTCCGTGCCCCTGCCGTACGCCACTGGTGATAGCGAGAAAGTCTTCTTCTTTACTATTATTTGATGTGTCCCAAACTACTTTAACTTATTGCCAAATATCATAAAGAAATATCAAGCAGCATTAAAGTAATGAACAAAATTCATTTTAATAAATCTAAATAAAACACCCTGTAAATCAGTAAGGAGAAATATTTTGTACAAGCAATTTGGGTTAGATCTTCATATTTTGAGCTCAAAATTCTCCCGTTAAAATATTTACACATATTAATGAATCACCCTGTATATATATATATATATATATATATATATATATATATATATATATATATATATATATAATATATATATATATATATAATATATTATATATATATATATATATATAATATATATATATATATATATATACAGGGTCATTCATTAATATGTGTAAATATTTTAACGGGAAACTTTTGAGCTCAAAATATGAAGATCTAACCCAATTTGCCTACACAAAATATTTCTCCTTACTGATTTACAGGGTGTTTTATTTAGATTATTAAAAATGAATTTTGTTCATTACTTTAATGCTGCTTGATATTTCTTTATGATATTTGGCAGTAAGTTGAAGTAGTTTGGGACACATCAAATAATAGTAAAGAAGACTTTCTCGCTATCACCAGTGGCGTACGGCATGGGCGAAGAGTTCTCGTTTCCTAAATTTTACGCCACTGGCAGAATTGTCGTTTTAGTATAATTTTTCGATTCTCCAATATTTTCGCTGTAAATAAGGCACTCCTGTTTCGTAACGCTAGAGCCACTATTTTTCGAGATATTTAACGTTGAACATATGGCTGCACAATTCTTTTGATTTTTATGTACGTGTCATGTCTGTGTTTTTTGTCATACGATTGCACGTATTACGTAAAATAAACATTATTAGGTATTTTTCTTCAATTTATAATAATATCAGCAAACAATTCAAAACAGAACAAATACAAAAAAATCCCAAACGATAAATACTCGCCAGGAACTATGGCAGCAAATTGTAAATTCCGCCAATTTTATTGCGAATCAGCCAAACATATTTTTTAAAGTTAGAAGATCGTTTAGCGAAAGAATGAATGAACTCATTGGGGTGAACGGAGATCACATTGACCATTTGTTGTAAATTGTTTTTAAGTTTTGTTCTTAAATTTGATATTCTTCCAAAATTTGTAAAGAAGATCTTGATAATTAAGTATTTATTTTGAACTTTTTTATGCAGCGCTGGATATTTTTGTAGTTGTTCTATTTTAAATTGTTTGTTAATATTATTATAAATTGAAAAAAATACCTAATACTGTTTATTCTACGTAATATATGCAATCGTATGACAAAAAACAGCGACATGAAAATCAAAAAAATTGTGCAGCCTAATGTTCAACGTTAAATATCTCGAAAAATAGTGGCTCTAGCGTTACGAAAAAAGAGTGCCTTATTTACAGAGAAAATATTGAAGAATCGAAAAATTATACTAAAATGACAATTCTGCCAGTGGCGTAGAATTTAGGGAACGAGAACTCTTCCCGTGCCCCTGCCGTACGCCACTGGTGATAGCAAGAAAGTCTTCTTCACTATTATTTAATGTGTCCCAAACTTCTTCAACTTACTGCCAAATATCATAAAGAAATATTAAGTAGCATTAAAGTAATCAACAAAATTCATTTTTAATAATCTAAATAAAACACCCTGTAAATCAGTAAGGAGAAATATTTTGTATAAGCAAATTGGGTTAAATCTTCATATTTTGAGCTCAAAAGTTTCCCGTTAAAATATTTACACATATTAATGAATCACCCTGTATATATATATATATATATATATATATATATATATATATATATATATATATATATATATATATATATAAATTATATATATATATATATATATATATATATATATATATATATATATATATTATAATATATATATATATATTATATATATATATAATTATATATATATATAATATTATATATTATATATATATATATAATATATATATATATATATATATATATATATATATATATATATATATATATATATATAAATATATATATATATATATATATATATATATATATATATATATATATATATATATATATATATATATATATATATATATATATATATATATATATATATATATAATAAATGAAACATGGTTAGAACGGGCATCAGTAACATAATTTATAACAAACATATATATATATATCTATATACTTTTACTTATACTTTATATATATATATATATATATATATAATTTATATCTATATAATATATATATATATATATATATATATATATATATATATATTATATATATATATATATATAATATATATAAAAATATATATAAATATATATATATATATATATATATATATATATATATATATATATATATATATATATATATATATATATATATATATATATATATATATATATATATATATATATATAATTTATATACAGGTAGGTATCTATATGAAACAAATTTTTTTTTATTTACATACATATGCTGATTAAAAAGTATATCTTTCTTGTTCTTTCTATATTGAGGTGAATTTAAATAGTTAAACCATAACAAAACTATAGAAACCATTAATGTGAACATAATAATTATGGAATCCATCTGATAAATCACTCTCGATTCGTTGAAGGAATGTCGTACGATTATGAAGTACCAAATGATTTGCGATGAAAATAGCTCCGCGATTAGAAAAGCAATAGATACACGTCGGCGCGATTACGTGTATCGATTCGAATACCAATTTTTTAATGAAAGACCTCGCATATATCTTCCGAGGAATCGGATGTAACAATTCGCGGCGTGCAACGACGCTTACGATCATCTTCACTTTCTCGTTCGACCTTTTCACCTGGTGCCGACGAGTAGAAACGAAACTTTCCGTGACGCCTCCGCCGACACGATGTCATCTACATAACTTCCTGGAATCTGCCACTGATCGATCTTATCGATTTCTGCTCACAATATAAGACAATGGCCTCATTCAGCAAAAATTTTTCGTTGAGCACTGCATATAATCAGGGCCGGATTAATCATTAGGCAGAGTAGATTGCCTAGGGGCCCCGCATCGACTAGGGGCCCTTGCACACACCAAGAAAAAAAAATCAACGAATGAAAATTTTATTTGAAAATTTGTATGAAATTCCTCAACAATATTCTTGCTTTCTTTCGACGAATGTTGTCAATTAATTAAATACTTCATACATACAGAACCATCTAGTATCGAGTAGTAGAACTAATAAACTGTCTTCGTTCAACAATGTCTCAGAGCCGTTTGGTTTGAATTCATTGTCGATAATAGCCATTGAAAATGATGTATTAGAAAGGGTCAACTTCCAAAATGTTTTAAGCGATTTTGTTTCAGAAATAGTTAATATTTAAACTTACTACAGTGCAACCTCGATATAACAAATCGGAGGGGAACAAGAAAATATTCGTAATATCAAGTAATTCGTTGAACTGAGGTTTGTTATGTTGAGGTTAGATTGGTCTAAAATTCGTTACAAAGAGGTAAAAGAATAGTTTCATTCACCTCAATATTACGTACTTATCTTGTTATAGCGAACAACTTCTACTAATAAATGATAACACATTTTTATCAAATTACTATATGTATTTGCTATGTATTTAAAAACAATTAGGTAGATAATAATTTTTTTTTCTTACATTAATAATCTAAAACAATTAACAATGTGGTTATATAGTAGCTTAATCTCAATTTTGTTCATTGATTAGAAAAAAAGTCATTGATAGTTGTCTGTTTACCACCGGTATGAGTTATGACATCCAAAGCGCAATCTAATTTCGTGATGGATTTCACTACATCGTCACTCAAACCTCCCTTTTTGAGAAACACAGATTTTATTGTATTCAAAGCATTATAAGCATCTTTTATTGTGAAGTTATGCTCATCAATTTCACCCTCTTCTTCCTCGTCTTCATCCGCTTCTGCATTAGTAACTGGCAACACAGATGTGACGATGTCAGCATCAGTTAGTTCTCCACAGATGGCCAAATCATTATCAAAGGTAACGAAGTCTTCGAAGTCAGTCTCTTGAAGGTGTAATTCTTCTTGAACTCTTTGCCAGGTCCTAGCAAGTTCTGCGACTGGTAAATCGTCCTCCTCATCTTCGCATGTTACTTTAAACCAACTTTTCTTGAAGCAGTTTGCAATGGTCTTTTCAGTGGCTAAATTCCAAGCTTTGGCGATCATCCACATGGCTTGTTAAACGTCAATTGTAGTTGGTGTTTGACGTTCAACATCAGCAAGAAATCGTCTGACAACTTCCTTCCTATAATGCATTTTGAAGCTTTGGATGATGCCCTGATCCAGTGGTTGTAGTTTTGAAGTGGTATTTGGAGGTAAGTACTTTATTTTTATATTTTTCAGGTTAGGAATTTCTCCGTGTGCAGTACAATTATCGATGAACATTAGAATTTTCTTGTTTTTTTTCTTCATCTCTTTATCCAGACTTTTAAGCCAATTGCAAAAAGCATCACTGGTCATCCAAGTCTTATGGTTGGACGTGTAATCTGTTGGCAGATTATTGACATTCTTAAAACATCGCGGTTTTTGATATTTTCCGATGATGAGTGGCTTTAGTTTGTAAGTCCCAGTACAATTTGTTCCCAGCAGTACTGTTAAGCGAAGTACTGTTTTTCCCACCATTACATTTATCGCTTTCGAATGATAAGGTTTTGTCAGGTAAACATTTATAGAATAGTCCAGTTTCATCGGCGTTAAAGATGTCTTCGGGATCGTATCCGGTGGTCAGCTCTGACAGTTTGTCTTTCCAATCATCACATACTTGTTCATTAACACTACCGCTTTCACCGCATATTTTTCGAAAAACAACCTCGTTTCGTTTTTTGAAATTTTGAAGCCACCCGTTGCTAGCACGGAACCCTTCATGTCCCAATTCTACTGCCTGCAAACCGCTGAGCCTTTTCCTCAAGAATAGGGCCAATGTACTTGCGGGAATCCCGAACTTATTAGCTATGTCTAATTTTTTCGTCATGGGATTTTGGTCAACATAATTAATGATGTTTCGCTTTTCTGCGAACGATAAGGAACACCTTTTACGTTTCTGACCCATTTTAACTTAAATCTTTAACAATAGTGACGAGCAGAGGTGTTTACATTACTTTCCATCAAAAAAACAATGATTACTGTACAAACAAAAGCGTGTCGAAACATGTCGAGACATGAATCACATTATAAGATTAAGATCATATATTATTGGTGGAAACTTTATATAAAGGTTTTGGGTTGGCAAAATTCGTTAATTAGAGGTATGAATACTTTTTCTTGATAGTTGAAAATTCGTTATAAAGAGGTTGTACGCAAAGGATGTTCGCAATGTAAAGGTATATTTTATATTGACTCTTATGGACAATTCAAGGGGATTACGAAGAATTTGTTAAATCGAGGAAGTCGTTATATTGAGGTACGTTATATTAAGGTTGCACTGTATACTGTACAAAAACAATAAATATCTTAGAAGTTGACTTTTTCCAATTTGTACTCCAAAAAACTGTTTTCTTTCGTTTATTGTATGTTATTGCGTTTAACAAGATTAAATTTAAAATAACCGCGTCCCGTCTCATTTCTCTTTCTTAACTCATCATGCAACCTGGATCATCATTCATCACTGATCTATAACCTATTCATTAAGACCATTTCATTAAAGCTAACGAGTCAGGTAAGGTGATGCTGCAGCATCAAGTCAAAGTAACCATGTTGTTGCAATATCATATAAGACTTTAAAGTAACAGGATACCTGGAGTCCGTCGTCTTTTGTTACTTACATTCCTTTATCAACTTGAAAAGACCTGGGGCCCGGACAGGGTCCTTGGCTAGGGAACCAGACAGAGTTAATCCGGTCCTGCATATAATATCGTTGGCGAATAATCTACCATACACTATACAGAGCAATATAAGAAGGATAGGTAAAGTTCGAATATGCAGCATACTAGCATAAATCAATTTGGTCACAAGATGCATGTAGCAAGTATAGACGCCAACGCATATCCATCTTATAATGACGTATTCTCTGTAGTAGATGTCAAATAAATTGAAAAACAGATTTCTGATAGAATATATTATCTATAAGTACTAGGGAGTCGTAGTATATTTTTTTGAAAAATAGTGTTTTTTCGGAATTTTATTTAGATATGAACATAAATTAAAGTTAAATTTTTTCTTCGAAGGTTTTCTTAACATAGTGAAGTGCACATATTAACTAAAAGTGAAAAATTAATTGTATTCTTGGTCTAACCGAATTAAGAACATCCAACATTTGAATAATGTCAGATAGGTAAATCTCATAACATTTTAAGGTATCTAATAGTTTATTATTTTCCATCTGAAATAATATAAGTACCATGAAAATTTACGAGATTGCGTTATATAAAATTGTCAGCATGAGAGCTTTTTTTTTTTTTTTTTTTATCGAGGTGAAAACTTCAAAAGCGATACCGGTTGCGAACCAGGTCTGTGTGGGATTCAATAATTGATATATATATATATATATATATATATATATATATATATATATATATATATATATATATATATATATATATATATATATATATATATATATATATATATATATATATATATATATATATAAAATATATATCAACATTGCCTACCCACTAAAAACACCTCTGTTCTTTCGGTTTCCGGGCATTAGCCTACTAAACCTCCAGTCTCACACTTAGATTAGGACTCTTGAGCTGCGGTCAGCACTAGAACCTGTTCCCTTCCTTGTGTCTATATTTCAAGACCCAAGAGTATATCTCTCTGCGTCGCGTCGCATTAATTTTGAAATCAAGTAAACATACCTGACGACTGCCCGTGGCATTCTCTGTCGACTGGAAGTATGTTCGCTTCATCCCAGGTTGGTTCGATCTTGATCAATGCTCATCACTCCGACCTCGAGATCCAACTTCCATTTTCACACTCGTCGTCTGCAACGGCAATTACTCCGACATCGAGATCCAATATCCATCTTCACTCTCGTCGTCTGCAACGAGCATCATTCGTCTTCGAACCTGACGATCCGCTTCCATCCCACCGTGCCGACCTCTGTTGGGCGCTTCTCCTTACTAGCGAACCGATGAAGAACGTGTCTGATGGACAATCTCTCAGCCCATCTAGGTCCTTCTTCACTCCTCGTCGTCTTCAGTTTCAGTCGCTTGCCGTCGAATTCACCGCTTTCCCAGGGCGATGCTGCTTCCTCGGTATATGAAACTGTTATAGAAGAAGCTTAGCTGCTTAGCACAATATGTCTGCCTAGGATCCATTATCTCCACCTCCAGGAACAGTGCATCAGATGAATACATAAGTGGTTGTGCGAGGAGGTATAATCTGAACTTCAATTGAAATGTAAAGAGTGTCCATCAATTTTCAAAAAACTCATCTGAGTTATCTACTCGCGAACGACTTTCTGGAGAAAACCTTCACTGCGCCGCCATGTACACCGAAACCAGTGTCGGATTAATGAAGTTTTTGGGGTGGGGCGATCTTTAAAGATGTAATTGTGGGACGACTGGGGGCAAAATTGAAAACAAATCCTTCTGGAATAGGCTTTTTAACCCTCTCTGGCACTTAACTAAAAACAGATATGGGTAGAACTGTCCTCTTTTTTCCTGTCCTGCTACTCACAAAATAAAACAAAACTAAACGTAAACGGACATCAAAACCTATGTATTTGATATACTTGAAGTAGATTATTTGAAATGAAGATTTTTCATTTTTACTTGTGGGGGGAGGGGCAATATATCTAAATAAAATATCAGCACCTATTTTTATGAACTTCGCAAAGTTTTAATTAATCAGCAAAGAACGAATAACTTAAATACTAGGGAGAGATTGATAGAAAAAATTCAATTATTTTACTCATATTTCTTCAAGTCTTTGTGTTTCATTATCGAAACTTTCAGATAGTGAAAAATTAAAATTTTCCTGGAATTTTAATTACGAGTTAGGTTATGATTTAAACCAAACATCATATGAATTCAAGGCATTTAATACAAGAATATGTTAGTCCTTATTCTAGCAATAAATAATAGTAAATAATTACATTTGTCACTATTGCCGTATTTGATTGCTTCAGTTGAAAAATCATAAATCCAATCTACAATACGTATATTCAAACAACATACAGCCGTATTCCCAAAAAACGACCCGTCAAATTTATCGCCTTAGGCCCGGTTGTACAGTCACGGTTTAAGCCAAGCTCAAGTTTGAACTTGGTTTAAATGAGACTGTAACGTTGCACAGAGCTAGTTCAACGCTAAGCTTGGTTCACCGGCTGTCAAATTATGCGGTTCAGCTGAACCATCAAATTCGGGCGCTTAAACCGAGCTCAAAGATAATATAACCTCACTCCTTGTATTAAATTGTTGAAAAGGTAGAGGTTTCATCATAATATTAGATTATATTTTTGTAAACATAATTTAAAATAAAAATAATGGCTCATTAGCTACATGATAATCTTCAGGAACTAACAGACGATGAGGACTTCGCTGAAATAGTAGAAGTATTAAATAATGCTGGAAGACAACCAAAGAAATATAGAGATAGAGTGGATAATTTCGTTGTATGGAAGAAACTGCAGTTAATTTTGTTGATAATGTAAATTTTCAACCTCACATGAATGCTAACAATATTCATTATATCAACAATGTTGTGAGGCATCAATTAATGAATTACTTCAGAGAACTGTTGTAATAAATTGTTTATTTAAGAAATATATGTAAGTGTCCTATGTAAGCTTCTTCTAATGATTACATAATGATGGGCATAAAAATTTGAATTCCATATCATAATCATAAAAAAAATGTTGTAGTAGGTACTTTTATTTCATTTACTATTGAAATATAACTTTTTTACTAACAAAACCACCTATTATACAACACAATAAATTAACATTGGTAATTTTAAATTCTTTTGAATTTTTAAAGCATAATATGCTTCTCTATTGATTCGTAACTTATTTCACTCAATTATTCCATCTGTCTCTATTTTTAATTAATTATTTTTTTCTGAGTAAGACTCTCGGCTTTAATTCGTTTTAAAAAGATACAGCTTGGCGTACCGTTTCACAATGCAACATACAAGTTCCGTGTCCGTTTTCAAAATTCAAATTAACATAAATCACAGAATATCTGCAATGCTGCTGCTCTGCATTCAGCAACGACAAAAAAATTAACAGCGCATGTGCAAACGATACCAACATAACACATATTTTCTTGAACTCGGTTTAGTAAAGCTAGTCTTCAAAATAACCTGTACAACTGAAAGCTATTATTGAACCGAGTTCATCCTTGAGCCTAGCTCAGTAGAACCATGGCTTAAACCGCTACTGTACAACCGGGCCTTAGAATTGGGTTAAGTTTGAAAGATCCTGAATTTCGATTGAAGATTCAACGAAAAGTAAGATTGATCCTTCATTTCTATGATATCAACGTGCGCAGGAAAATATTGATTTAGTTTTGATTCTGTGATGTATGTCAAGAGAAGTGCGGCAGAAAATTCCAAATTTTAAAATTTTGTTTACTGAAATAAAAAATTCAAGTAATATATAATCGTGTAGAATCAGTGTTCAGTTCATTTCATTCACGACCTAAATTATCAGAAATCCATTTGCAAATTCAGCCTCGAATGTGTGTTCATTATTATATAACCCTCAAATTGAAATAACAAATTCCTTCTTCTTCAGCCAACTTGATGGGGAATACAGTAACTGCTGCTGAATTAACGGCGCATCAAATCATCAATTCCTCTCCCGTTGATTTGACGCAAGATCAGAGGCCTGAAATTAAATTACCGCCAAATCACATCCCTATTTCAACTAAAGAGTTATCTGGTGAAATCCCTAGAGAATGTCCTATGCACAAAGAACAGCAGTTTTCTCAAGAACGTTGCCCAATTCAATCAAATAATGGACCTGAGGAAATTAATCCCTTGAATATGGTAATTTGAAAAATTTTACTGAACTATTTTGTCCCTTTTATAGAGAGAGAACATTGCCGAGCAAAATGTGGACCCTCCATTTGAGAATAGACAGACAGATAGGATTGAATTGTTAAGTCTTACTGAATTGAATTCCAGTGATAATTTGAGTGATCATAATCATATTCACCTAACGAGTTCAGAAAACAATAATGAAAAAAATGGTGAAATTTTTTTGAAAAGTGATACCTATTTGAATTTGGAAAATATTTCCAAAGATGAAAATGTAATTTGTAAGGACAATTGATTACTGAAATAAATTGAATTTATCCAATCTAGTTGTGTGAAAACTTTATTACATGTGTTTTAGAAGAAGTATTGTTTACAGAGCATTAAAAAAATATCTTTTATGTCTTAATTTGTTATAATAGATTCCTATAATCCATAGCAAATGAAGCTTATAATCACTGTAGTTATATATTTTTATGTAATTTTAGATGGGTCCAGCTAATCAACAACCCGCCCCTGGGCAACCATTCCTGCTACCTACAGATCGGCAAGTTTCTACAATTCCAAAAGCAATAATTAAAGAGGGAGAGAGTCCATTTTGGGTATATCCTAGTCAACAGGTAACACATTTTTTCTTTAATAGAAGTATTCATTCTATGATAGTTGTTTAGTATGAGATATTGTGTTATTGAGACTTCAATTAGTATCAAGTACCCTTTTTTCAGCAGAATCAAAACCAAATTGTTAATTAGATATAAAAAGATTAACAAATATTGGTATCAAATTTGTCAACGTTTTACTCATTATCAAATAGAATTCCAAATATTCCTTTTAAGATGTTTTCTCAGAAATAAATATATTTCAATTTCACTAATTTATTCTAGTTTGTTGACAGATCTTTCAGTTCATTGCTTACACTTTTGGATCATTTGATGTTTAAGTCGACATTTTCACAACATTAAAGATATTGTTAATTTTGTAGGCATTCAAATACTCATTTGAATCTGTTTAATGAATGATTTTATCATTCATAGCAGATTTTAAAAAAAATCTGTTATCTTTGTGTAGTAAATTTCTTGAAACAGCTTTGGTATATTTCACAATTCATATGAAGTTTTCTGTGTGTAGGTTGAATATTGAAAACACAAGAAAAAAAATATATGTATCAGTGATCTTTGTATTTTTTTTGAGACATTTTTGACCCATTTTAACTTCTTTTTTATTATGATTTCATCGATACATCAAATTAAATTAATCCAAAAAAACTTCATTGTACATTGCGTCAATTTCATCAATCTGCAAATTTATCAACCTAGGTGAATCTTAATTAATCCACTGGTAGAAAGACTGATAGTGAATAGGCATTTTAGTAGTGGAACATATCCAGCAAAATTCATTTAGTAAAATATATTGCAATTAAGTTCGGTGTAAACAGATTTATCATATTTCACACTGAAGAAAATTGACTTATCCATCAAATATGAGTAATAACAATTACTAAATTTAAGTTATATCATTCCCACAATCAACAAATATATTTATGTTTGTTGTATCCTAATTTCACTTCTACAACCAATATTCTTAACAAATCAAACAATATATTCAATAGAAATATATATATATATATATATAAAAAATATATTAATTATAGCTGGGTATTCGGCAAGGAGTTATGATCTAAACAACCAAATTTGTCTCAGTCGACGTTTCGACTCTTTATTGAGTCTTCCTCAGGACATAAACAGTTAGGTTGTAAGGCCCATAACATGACACAACTCTACAACAGCTCATTGTTTTTGGAGTAAAAATTGTCTATTAATTTGATAATTTCGAATCGAGGAGCCAAACATAACCTCACGAAAAACAATAACCAGTTACTTACTTATTGAATCTATATATATATTTATATATATATATATATATATATATATATATATATAATATAAAAATATATATATATATATATTTATATATATATATATATATATATATATATATATATATATTATAATTATATATATATATATATATATATATAATATATATATATATATAACTATATATATATATATATATATATATATATATATATATATATATATATATATATTTATATATATATATATATTTATATATATATATATATATATATATATATATATATATATATATATATATATATATATATTATATATATAATATATATATATTTATTATATATAAAAATCTAGTAGTGGTTTTAGGATGTAGTGGGCACAACAATCGCTCGGGAGCTAAACCTGTGTAAACAGTTGATATTTAAAACTTTCTACTTTATGCTTAGCTAATAGTTATATCAATAAAATAAATTAGGTTCATTCATAGTACAGTGTATATACATTCATATCCAAAAGTCATGGGTGTTTTCTGTTTTTGATGTTTTCTGACATTTTTGATTGATATTCAATAGTTGTGTTCTCAACGAAAGCTGAAGAAACGTAAACGATTACATTCATGAATTGATAAATTTATATATGTTTTCCATATCTATTTCATAAAGTATCATAATTAACTGATCCCCTACTATCATATACTTACCCACTAGTGAAGTAGTCTCGAGAATTATTGCCACCGCACCCACCGTAGCTGCTTCTGCAGAAAGAAGTTTTTCGTGGTTAAAAATTATTTGAAAATATTTGAGCAATTGGATAATACAAGATCTTCATTCAGTCCTTGCTAATCTTCAATAAAATTGTGTTTTAATTGAAGATCTTAGGAAAGGCTGCGTTTATCTTTCCAAGCATTTATGTAGATTTAGTTGATCATCAATAATAATTTGTCTACTTTTATAAATCTTCTAATATATTTTAAATCTCTAAAAATAGTAACTTCAACTTTTGCTTTTCTTGTACATCATCAGAAATGCCTACTTTCAATTCTCAAACTTTTCAAGAAAGACAAAGGCTTCGCTTTGGTTAACACTCCTGTTGTATTATATATATATATATATATATATATATATATATATATATATATTTATTTATTTATTTATTTATAGGTATGTATATATTTAACTCTCTTTATTGTATCAGATGTTTTGGAATGCTATGTTGAGAAAAGGATGGCGTTGGAAGGATGAAGATATTAAAGAAAAAGATATGGCAGATATCATCAAAATACATAATGCCAATAATGAGCAAGCTTGGTTGGAAGTACTGAAATGGGAGGCACTTCATGCAAAGGAGTGTTCAAATCCAAAGTATGTGAAAACAAAATTTGAAATCTGAGTCAGAACTACATTTTTGGTTAAATCTAACTGATTTTTAAAGTTTGATTACAAACTTTCAAACAAATAATTTACAAAGAAGTATAATTCTGTTAGAGCTTATGTCTATCCTGTGAGTCTTCATATTTCTACTGTAAGTTAATAGAGTTAACATTGAGTCATTTGTGGGTTAAACATTTCAAACTTATTCATGTTCACAAAGCATATAATCTACTGTTGAAACTATACTGTTATTCTTTAGGCTGGGGATCTTGGAAAGTAATTCAATTATGATATTATTAAAATATTTTTAGTGAATATTGCGCGAAATTAATTCATTTTGTTTATTGTCATTGAAAAGTATTTCAATGAATTGACAACTAATTTTCACTAATGCGTAAGTTGAGAGTACTAATAACTTATTTTACAATTCTAACCACTATAATTTGGAGAGTAGAAACCTTGTAGACACCTATATACAGCTATTTTGTAGGTTGAAGAGCTTTGGAGGAAAAGCGAGTGATTATAGTCCAAGAGCAAGAATAAGATGGTTGATGGGATACCAATTGCCTTTTGACAGACATGATTGGATAATCGATAGATGTGGGAAAGAAGTTCGTTATGTTATAGATTATTATGATGGCGATTCAATGGGAAGCGATTATACCTTTGCAATATTAGATGTTAGACCAGCAATTGATAGGTGGGTAGTAATAGGTTTTGAACGTATGAAATATATTTCAAACTAACATTCTCAATCAATTTATTGGAACTAGCTTTCATGGAAATATTAAATTTCCTCATGATAAACCAAATAGATGTAGATAAAATAAATTGAAATAATTCAAATTAAATGGAACTTACAAATCGTACTCACTTATTAATTATATATTATCATATGTTAGCCTGTCTTAATGAAATTTCAACACGTATTGTAAGATCTTGAAGATTTAGTTATTTTATGGATATTCACCTTAACCCAAATAAACCTGAAATTTTTTTATGAATATTTTAATGATTATTGTGTGTGATTATGGTTAAAATGAAGACTTTTTATATTTAAAGTTTACTTTTGTTTTTATTTTTTTTTAAAAATTCAATTTTGAGGTGTTCTTTTAAAGGAACAGTAGGCTTTTGAGGAACGGTAGTTTATTATAGAAAAAATAAACATGATACATTGAATTATAATGTGTGGTAATCATAAAAGCATTCCTTCGGATGTAATGCTACTTTACACTTTAAACATATAAAATTTGAGTTTTTATGACACACTCCACAACGTGTTTGTTTATTCTGGTAAACAATCAGGTGGTCTAATCGATCATAGCGTGAATATTCATGTAAATTTTCTGATTGTTTAGATGGCCCTCTTTTTGTTGTTTTTTTATGAGTTTCCAGCAATCCCGTTACAATACATCTTTTGAATGATAGCTGATCAAGTTTGCTACCATTTGTGCGATTTAGTTGCTAAGCATTTTGAACGGCCATGTCCAAGTAGTGTGCAAACAGTGAAACATATGTATTGGAACTGTTAACCAATAGTTTTAAAATAGTGTCATCAACAAAATATCTGAATAAGTCTACTGGTAATACGTTGTTTAGAGGACCGCATACGTTTTGAAAGTGAGGAAAACTTTTGTGGGGCATGTCTTCATCCGACCAATTCACATGCAGCTTTCTCTGTTTCTTTGGAGGATTTATAGCTCTAGTTGGTTGGCTTTGGAATCTAATAAGAGGTAGATTACCTTCACTTTCCCAGCCTGCTTCGTCAAACTCATTGTTCAAATTATCATTACCATTATCCTCGTCCACATCATAGCTAAATTCGGCTTCAGCTCGCAACTGACTCCCTGGCAAATTATTCAGTGTGACTTGATTCTCCTCCCCTGAATCTTCATCTGTTTCCCATCCGTCATTTTCAGGTGGAAAGAGAATGATGTTGTCAGGTGGTTCTGGTATAGTATCGGGATTCTCTGCCTAATGTAATAATTCATCCAGGGTAAGCGTCTTATTCCGAAACCTATAACAATAAATGACTAGTATTTTTCAAGAAAACGGTAAGCTTTAATCCTACCGTTCCTTTAAAAGAACGGCCTTATTTACATAACAAATACTAGGATTTGGATTTATATATGAAATAAATGCCTCCCAAATATTATGTATTAAAGTATAGACATAGTTATTGTATTCGTAAATGCGATGAAAAATATACAAATAAAAAATTACTTACTTGGACATATTTACGTGTTAAAACGAGTAATATTTCTTGAAAGTGCACTTGACACTAAAGTTGTTCTAAACACTATAGCACTTTATAGGTTATATCCACAATACAAAATTGCATTATTTTATGTTGTAACATTGTCGCCATCTGTGTTTCTCTATTATAGGCTTGTACAGAAAACTTTTAGATACGTGTTCTTTATACGGAACAGTAGGTTCATTTGGGTTAATATTGATTTCAGTGTCTGGTTTCCACTTTATTTTTAACAGAATTATGTCCAGTTTCGACAACTAAGTCATTTTTACAAGTGAATTAAATACAAGCAAATGTAGTTATTTATACCTAGAGTTTATTTATATAGTAATTTATTGATACAATTTTTATTATGTCTAATTACCACTTAATTTTTAACAAAATTATGACCGATTTTGACAAGTGAGTCATTTTGAAGTCAATGAAATATGAGCAAATGTACTTATTTATACCTAGAGCTTATTTTCCACATACAGTAATTTATTGATACAATTTTTATTATGTCTAATTACCACTTAGTTTTTAACAAAATTATGACCGGTTTTGACAATAGAGTCATTTTGAAGTCTATGAAATAGGGGGCGTTCAAGTATTACGTAACGCAATTTGGGGGAAGGGGGGGTCTTGTAAAACGTTACGATGCGTTACAGGGGCGGGAGGGGGGTTCGAACAACGCGCTACGTAACATTGATTTTTATTGAAATAAAAAACTGGAGAATTTGAATCTCCGAAGCTGTTAACTCTTTTCGTTTATTTTTTACGGGGAATCCCTCGCTTGTATTGTAAGTCAGTTTTATTTTGTTGTCCCAAGTTGGCAACTCTATCCGTTTATGTTTTATGGGGAATACCTCGACTGTATTATTCGTCATTTATATTTTGTTTCCGTTGCCAGTTTTCATCAAGTGTTTTAAACACGTAATACACAGGAGCGAAACTACGAAACTATTTACCTACATACATACGAACATATATATATATATATATATATATATATATATATATATATATATAAATATATATATATAAATATATATATAAATATATATATATATAATATATATATATATATATATATATATATATATATATATATATATATATAAATATATATATATATATATATATATATATTATATATATATATATATATATATATATATATATATATATATATTATATATATATATATATATATATATTATATATATTTATATATATATACAGTGCTTTCATGATGAAGGAACAAATTCATTAAAAAAATTAGGTTTCTATTTCATGTTAAAATCCTCGGACAGGTCGATTAGTATTTTTTATTTGGGCATTTTTCGCAATAAAAAATTTTGTATACAGGGTGTCTCATTCAAGAGCTATGGCTTTGTCATCAGTTTTTTTAAAGGTAATACCCCTGTATATTATTTCACTTTACAATTCTACGATAAATTCTTATCACTTTTTGTGAACATACCATATGCCTCAACTCGATGGATTGCCAGAAACGGAGATAGTGGGTAATGAGAGGTACGATATGAAAACACACAAATGTAATTACTAATTTAATTTTTACATATGTTCAATCTGTTGTCCGTTTACTTCGAGTCATTTTTGAAGTCGATTCAATGTTTCCCGTTGCACATTTTCAATTACTTCTGGACTGACAAGTCTTATTTACTGCTTGATTCTCTCTTTTAGATCATCAATATATTATTTGGTCTATTCAAATAAACTTTAGACTTCAAATAACCCCATAAGAAAAAATCCAATGGGGTTATGTCCGGTGATCTTGGCGGCCACTCAATCGGACCTCTCCGTCCTATCCATCTGTTGGGAAAAGTTGCATCAAGAAATTGTCGAACAGCGATTGAATAGTGAGGAGGTGCCCCATCTTGTTGAAACCATATATCGTTATTAGGTATGTCAGGATCTTGTGGGTTAGGAAACAAAACAGCTTAAAGCCGGAATGAGTTCGAAACTGGAGAAAGTTCAAGTAGTCCTCTCCATTTAGTGTTCCTTCAAAAAAATAGGGACCAACTATACGATTTCGAACAATCGCTGCCCATGTATTAATTTTTTGAGGCCGCTGTGTGTGGCATTCTTGCATCCAATGAGGATTCTCGGTCGCCCAATACCTACAGTTTTGTCTGTTGACGTGGCCATTTAAAGTAAAGGTGGCTTCATCAGAAAAAATTATGTTTGTAATGAAATTTAGATGTTGATTATGAATTTCAAGAATCTGCTCACAAAACTGTACTCTGCAGTCAAAATCGTCTTCTAATAATTCATGTACCAGCTTAATTTTATAGGGATGATACTTATTTACCTTAAGTATTTTATGCACGGACCCTACTGATAAATTGAAATTATTGGAAATTGTAGTAATGGATGTATGAGGGTTATCTTGGGTTTCTAGTAGAACGTTCAGAACTGTTTCTTCAGATACTCTCGGTGGTCTTCCTTTAGGTAAATCTCTAACGTGGCCGTATCTCCTGAATTTTGATTCAATTTTGCTGACTGTCGATCTAGTAATTGGCGGACGAATCAGGATGATTTTCATTGAATAGATTGCAGACTTCTCTTCTTGTGAATGCACCCTATCTCCAAAACCAATCATCATAGTACTTCAATACGTTCTCTCTCAAGTAATTGCATTTTCTTAAACAATGAAGTAGTGTAGTGCCTGGAGCGTTAAAAACGTGAAAACTGCGGACTATACAGCACCAGTGAATGAATTCAGATGGTACATGTGAAATTTCATTCTTCAGATTTAATGACAATGTTTACCTAAATTTTTTTTTGTACTTTTAATCCACATTTTAAATCTCCAGGTGCTCCACTATCTCCGTTATAATCTGGGAATCCATCAAGTTGAGGCATATGGTATGTTCACAAAAAGTGATAAGAATTTATCGTAGAATTGTAAAGTGAAATAATATACAGGGTATTACCTTTAAAAAAACTAATGACAAAGCCATAGCTCTTGAATGAGACACCCTGTATACAAAATTTTTATTGCGAAAAATTGCCCCAAATAAAAATACTA
The DNA here is from genome assembly GCA_030704885.1 of Cynegetis impunctata. NCBI lineage: Eukaryota > Metazoa > Arthropoda > Insecta > Coleoptera > Coccinellidae > Cynegetis > Cynegetis impunctata. Next base: position 1,337,018 of record JARQZK010000009.1, on the reverse strand, counting down.
ATCGACCTGTCCGAGAATTTTAACATGAAATAGAAACCTAATTTTTTAATGAATTTTTTCCTTTCATCATGAAAGCACTATATATATATATATATTTATATATTTATATATATATATATATATATATATATTTATATATATATATATATATATATATTATATATATATATATATATATATATATATTATATATATATATATATATATTATATATATATATATATTATATATATATATATATATAATATATATATATATATATATATATATATATATATATATATATATATTTAATTTATATATATATATATATATATATATATATATATATATATATATATATATATATATAACGTATATAGGGGGGAGGAGGGGTTCATGAAAACGTTACGGAGCGTTACATAGGGGGAGGGAGGGTCAAAAATCTTCAAAAATTGCGTTACGTAATACTTGAACGGCCCCATATGAGCAAATGTAGTTATTTATACCTAGAGTTTATTTTCTAAGATACAGTAATTGATGATTCTAATACTACTACTGATTTAAATGTCTATGCATGATCTCATCTATGAGTTTGATAGTGAGGGTGAACTGCAGTCTAATTGGCTGTTGAGCATTTGCAAATTTGAATCTTCAGCTAGTCTATTAATTTCTAAACTTTCCAATAGATTGAGTTTCCTACCTTTATCACATATATGGGTAATTTTAAATGTATCTTTAGATATTTGATGATTAGTATTATTAATTTGTTCAAAAATTGTTGATTTTTTATCTGATAAATTGAATGCAAATGAAAAATTTTGACCGGTTTGTTCAACATAGGCAGCTGGGCATACATAAAATTCTGTATATAGTACTTTTATTCATTTTATCTATTTTCTGTTTTGCATTGAAAAGTGATTTGCTTGTGTTGAGTTTGTTAGAAAGGGAGTTCAATTTATCCTTGTGAACCAGTTTGAAATATAACAAGAGTGTGGATGGATGATCTATACTCTGCATATCATAGATTTTTCACAATGCACTGAATTAAAAATTTCTATCATGTCGCATTCTATAGCTCTATTAAAATTATATATAATTGAATTTGTGATTTTTAGAATGTTGTATTACAGTATTTCAGTACCTATTTTCTGTAAACATTTTGAAGAAATATAATCATATTTATAACTTCAGGTAAATATCTAATCTAATTCTAATTATAAAATATAGAGGTGTATGGACATATGCAGATGAAAAACTACATTCAATTTTTTTTCTTCATGAATATGGAAATTCCACATTATCTGTAGTAGAAATTGTTTGTGTTGAATGTTGAGACAGTTTTGTGTTATTTTAGAGATGATAGATGATTATTAATGACTTTTTGTGAAAATACCTTCAGTATGAAATAGATCTTTATAGAATGAATAAGTAATCGAAATGAATTAATAATAAGCAAGGAATTAAATAAATCAATTGTTCTAAGAAAATATATTGCTGCTTTAAAAATAATTCAGTGATTAATTCGAACGAAAATTTTATTCTATATGTGGGTTAATACTATTTCAGATTATATTTCTACTCTAGAAACTAAATATTCTATGGAACATAATAAAATCAACATTTATACAATGAAATCAGAATGGACGGTCTAGGATTCCCTCTGGGGATCTTGTCATGGTGGCAAACAGGTTTAATAAGTTTTTCATTAACATGGGTGGAAGTTCGCCTTCATCACTCTGCAATTTTACTAAAAAATCAAAATGTCATAAATCTTTCTTTATGTTTAGCCTTTCTCCATCTGAATTAATTTCAATTGTTGCTAAAATTCCACATCATATTGTCATGATGGAATTCCTATGAAGGTGCTGAAAAAATGTATACATGTAATTGCAGAACCCTTGAGTCTCATCATTAATAGGTCATTTTTTGAAGGAATATTTCCAAAATCTTTAAAAATAGCAGTTGTTAAGCCCCTTTTCAAAAAGGGTTCCCATGAGGAAGTGGAAAATTATAGACCAATTAGTCTCTTGTCATCTTTTCCTAAAATTTTTGAAAAAGTCCTCTCCGTCCGTTTGATTTCTTTCTTTAGGAAGTTTAATGTTTTCAGCAAATATCAACATGGTTTTGTGGCACAAAAATCCACTGAAACCGCCATTTTTCAACTCCTGAGTGAGATTTTAAAAGCCTTGGAGGATGGATGCATTCCACTTGGTATGTTTCTAGACTTGTCTAAAGCGTTTGACAGTGTTGATCATGAAAAATTATTGGAGAAATTGGAGGCTTATGGCGTTAGAGATAATCAACTTCTATTAATTAGAAGTTATCTCAGTAATCGGAAGCAGAGAGTTGAATTGGTGCGGGATGGAGCGACTTTTATATCCGATGATGTTACTGTTACAAGAGGTGTTCCTCAGGGGAGTGTCCTTGGACCGCTTTTGTTCTTGATTTATATTAACGATTTGCCGGAAGTGGTTGGTGATCTGGCTTGTAGGTTCTCTTTGTATACGGACGATACTAACATCATAGTTTCCGACGATGATTTGGCTACTGTTATTAATAGGGCTGAAGATGCTTTCGAGTCTATAACTTCCTAGTGTGGTGATAACAGTTTAAAGTTAAACATTACCAAAACTGACTATCTGGTATCTTTTTCCATACCGATCGCTCTCGTCGTTCATTTCCATTGTCAATAAGGATTCTTGATAATGATATTACAACTAGTGAGTCTATTAAGTTTTTGGGTGTCCATGTTGATGTTAACTTGAAGTGGCGTCAACATATTGATTACTTGAATGGGAGACTGCTGTCTGTCTTGTATTCGATTAACGTTTTGAAGCATCAAGTTGGCTTAGATGTATTAAAAAAAATTTACTCTGCAAATTTTGAATCATTGTTGTCATATGGAATAATATTCTGGGGCAACAGCCCACATACTAATTCCCTATTTATTACTCAAAAAATGACATTAAGGTCGATGTTAAGACTACCTTTTCGGGAATCGTGTAGAGGTTTATTTAAAAAGCATAATATTTTGACTGTACCTCGCTTGTTTGTTTTTAGATCTTTGCTATTCATTTATAAACATAAAGAACTGTTTTCTGGCTTCAAGAATCAGAATAACACAAGACAAATGATTCCTTATCAACTGCCGAAGCTATCACTCACACTTACTCAAAAAAGCACAATGTACACTTGTATGAAATTATATAATGCTCTCCCAAAACATTTCTGGGCTATTGATAGTGCGAGTCTGTATGTAGCAAGAGTTCGTAAGTTTATCCTGGATGTAGAGCCTTATCATCTAAATGAATATTATAATTACTGTTCCATCCAGCATTAAACTGTGGTTTCGTCTGACATGTTTCAATTTTATCATTTGTACCTGATCTATCTGTGATAATTTTTGAAATAAATATTATTATTATTATTATTAATGACTTAATTTTATGATTTCCTAAAAGTTTTTCTAAATATCAAAGTAATTATTTTAATTATCAAGACACATGGAGGCTAGTTAAAACTATTTTTCGAAGAAATTGCACCTTAGAGTAAAGTGGTTAAATAAAGTAAGAAAATTTTATCAAGTGTACATGAACGCAATTCACCAACACCCAACTTTGTCAAAATCAAATATTTTCAAAATCTATAGACTATACATCAAATTCATTATTACACCATTGCTCATCTGTTATAAAACTAGTCTTCTTTGTGTCTTCATTTAACTGTGATAGATTTGAGCATAAATTTTATAATAGTTTGTAGGAGTCAACTGCTTATTATGAAAATTGGGATATTAGTTAGTGGCGAAATAAAGATAGAGCAAATTTAAATGTCTATATCACTTGTTTCATAAAGGATTAAGCTTATTTGAGGTCGGGTAACACCGATAAACCAAGATTAGTGACCATTTTTTTCTATTAAAATAAGAGTAGATCTTATCAATTCCTGATTATTTTAAGATTTGTTTAAGACACAATTGACAGCACAGTCAGTGTTTTGTAAAGATAGGTGGCAAAAAACAAGGTCTTCTTAATTTCTGCCAACTATTTAGCTCAATAGATTATTCAGGTATGGTATACCTGACTCTTATCATGAATTGACGGACGAAGTTAGCAGCTTTTCTGTTTATCCATAAAAAAATCTTCCAAAGAATGTTTCAGCTTTTCTGAACTATTCGCCACCCCTTGAATTTTTCAAAACGATATGATAAAATTGTAATGTATTTAAAATTATTTTTTTTCCAGCTTTGAGAATGTTTGGGATAGAATGAAGGTAGCCTGGTGGAGATGGATGTACAGTGATGAATAGTTTTTAAGAACAATTATATTGTTACCTTATTTAACACAGTAAATCATTAAGATTGAGATCATGTATTATTCATTTATTTTTCCTTTGATATCCTTTATTATTATAGAATGTAATTTCTATTATTATTAAAGTATAAGAGTTTCTATGTTTTAAATATAACATTAACAATGACCATATTGAAACTAGCTGGAGATTTCTTGATATAAATAGTGGACTTTGGAATATCTGCTTGACTTTTTAAGAAATAAGTAAGTATGCAGTATGCTAAATTTTCTTTTTAGTTAATGATTTTCGGATACGTATGTTATGTGACGGACCACGTCTCATTGAATTTAAAAACTTATTTAGTACAAGAAATTAGAATTTTCATTGCCCAATATAATAAAAATTTTCTATAACACTGCAACGCAATACTTAAGGTTACTAATCATCCAACCAATCACCATATTTTATCAGACTTCCGATCGATGTCCTAGATATTCAAGATATCTACGTTACCGATGCCGATTGTCACTTGTCACGCACACCCTTCAACACGCGAAGTTGACAGAACGATCCTGATCTAGCGGACCAAATCTTATTATTTTATGCAGAAATTCGGACCAATTAAACACATTTCACAACCGGGATCATATTTTTATATATTCATATCGTTAAGAAGTGGATTCTGTGTTGTGCTGTAAACGTATCATTTCTTAGTTTGCGGAATTTTGTGTGATTGAACAGTTTGACGTTTTCGCCATTTTACGGAACCACTTGTTAACACAGCGGTTTCATTATTAATTGCTTGCAGATATATTGACTAAAACATTATTTTTACGGATTAATTGCTTCTACTAATACCTCTTGAGTGATTTTCCAGAAGGAAATCTCTTTTCAAGGTACAGGCAGCGTAGAATGCTAGGGTAAGTGTTGGAAAAGTTCACAATACAATTGGCAGTTTATTTTGCTCTATTCTACCCAATTCCATATAGATTTCCTTAGTATCAGGTTACGAATAGTCAAATTTATGGATAGTTCGTCGATAATGTACAAAATCGTCGTAATTAATATTCTTTCATCCTAGTTCTAGATGTATTTTCATCCCTCACATAATATATGTTTGCTACATAATACAATTGAAATTAGTATATTATTAGGTAGAGGGGAGTTAAGTGTGTCTTGTTTAGAAGCTCCTTGAAGGTAAGTAATATATTTTGGCTGAAATCACTAAAATAAAACTGCAAACTTCTTCCACATTCCGGTGAAATTTGAATGTCATGTTGCCGGTTCATCCCTTCCACTTTCTACTACGTAGGTACTCTACCGTTACCTGTTTTTCAGTGTTTGTTTATTATTATGAAGTTTTTATCATTTAAGGCGGTGTTGCCAGACGATCGTACCCGATGAAATTTGTACCAGAGTGCAGGATATCATAATGTTCCTTCAAATTCTTCGTCATAGTACTATGTATTTCGACTTTCGGACGTTGGAATCGATCTGCCAAATATAAGTAATAATGCATAAAGAAATGAATGTTCATTCATACCACTTATCGGAAATCTAAAATTCATATGAATTGTCGTAAAAATTAATTATATGGCACATATCTCAAAAGTAAATACATTTCTGTTTCATCTACTCAAATCTGCAACACAACTAAGGTAAATTGCCAGTTATTAACACATTAATAAAGAAATTTTGATTCAAAAAATCATATTTTTTTTCAGTTGTAGTTTTTTGCTGTTCAACAATTATACCTACTGAGTTAAAGTAATATCTAAGTCAATATAATTGTGGAAAACAAATATTATAAAATTTTTTTTTGATATTTTTTAATAATTAAAGAAAAAATGGGACAGGAGGATTAGTTATTGACATAATTTTTCTAGCGATTGACATCCCAGTCATTGACAGTAATTGAGGAACCATTTTGTTGGAAAAAACTATTTTATTGCTTCCTTAAAAACAAAACTTAGATCTTAACTCAAATGGGAAACCGAATATACATTTCACACTACAAACGGAACACATTATCAATGTGGATAGTCGTGGACATCTACTGATTCTGAAAACTCATATTTCAATCTTTCTCCTACTGCTTTCATTTTTGGAAAGTCCATTTTTTTTTATTATTTGTGACAATTGGATAACTGATACATCCTCTTCTTTCAACTTGAACGTTCTTTTTTCTTTGTTGCAACACACCATACCCACAACTTCAGCTTCTTTATTTTCTTGAAAAAGTTCTTGCACTACACACATATAATTTTTTTTTTCATTATTTTCAGTTGAAAATGACACTAAAACGTAATCCCCTTCTTTTATTTCTTTTAGAGGTTCACAAGCAGTAGAGAGAGAAGCTTCGACAGATCCGCTGTATTCTTCTTCACTAAATTTATTTTCATCCATGCTGTCACTTGGCACCCACTCTTCTTCAGAAGTCGAGCTTTCAATTTCATATTTTCGCTGTTTTTTGTCTTGTTGAGTGCTCTCGTTCCTCTTCATCAAATACCTGCCTTTTCACTCTATATTTTTTAATTATGTTGTCCATTTTTCTCTTAAAATCGCCTTTTTTTTTTCTTCTTTCTGAATCTTTTCTTTTTTTTTTAGTATGATATTTTTATCGAGCGGCAGATGTTACCACGGAAGGTATTTTTTCTTTATTTTTCTTCGATATATTTTTTTGACTGTTCCGCGGGCCAAAACAATGCATCTGTGAATGGGGTTGGTACAAATGGAGCTGTAGTCTTCAAAGCAGGATTGTTTTTAACAATTTCTGGGGTGGGAGTAGATTTGATTGGGGTTTTGCTGCTGTAGCAACAGAAGATCCATATTGAACTAACTCCAGAGCATAATTAATTTGCTCTTGAGTGTAATTCTTTTTAGGGGCCATAATTAAGTAGCCTGCAAAGTGATTGACACCCCTGTCAAACACTGGGTAGAATAATGTTTTCCTAAAAAAACTTATATTGGCAACATCGCCCTTGAGTACACATTTTTGTACTGTTAAAATAACTAATAGCTTCTTCAGACCAGTGTTTGACATGGGTGTCAATTACTGGAAATTAGCTTTTTGAGATTCCAATAATTGACATGTTAAAATTGTAACTTAAAATTTATAATAGAAGATATTTTTCTAACAAATAGTATTTGTACGGTTGTAGTTCAAGCAACAAAACAATTAAAAATATGACAGCATTTGTCAGAATTATTTTTTTAAATAGTACTTACCTCTCGACTTACCTTAACAATTTCAGTAACTGGGGTTACAATTTAGAACACGTTACATCAAAAAAAGTACTCCTGTCTCAACAAAATAAGGGAACAACATGTCCGACCAAATCAGTGTTGCCAAATCACTATGATAATTGTAACTACTCATAATTATTGCCAATAAGCTTGTAGATATCTTATGAAATGAAAAATAAAATGACGGTGTCAATTATTGGGAGGGTGTCAATGACTGGCAATTTTCCTTACGTTTGTGAGCTTTGGTGGAATTGGCATAGAGAACAGTGTCAAGATGAAGATTGATTTCAAGAAGTTTTATTTTTTTGAGTGATATACGTACTTAGGTACCTAACCTCATTCCTTCTCAAATAATAGATATTTTTTTTAGAGCAAGTAACCTCCTTCATCACAATAAAAGACGAACTTTTTGTCGCATTTGGTATCACTAGACAGACTTTTCTGGACTAGAATATGTGAAAAATTCACTGCTTTGATTCTGGTTCTGTTTTCGGTGTGCTGATAGAATATTTATCATCGATTAAATTTGAATCTATTTAGAAATGTTCTTTCAAAGCCGGATATATTTTCAAGGAATTCCACCATCAGTAGTTGTTTAATTTATGAGGTTTTTCAAACATTAAATTCTATACGAAAGAGTTTTTCATTTCACTAGATTCATAAATTCATCCCCAGGTTCTTATCAATAGTTGGTCATCACAAAAAAGACAATATTGAAGAAAAATAAATCAAGTAAATTGACAGAATTAGAGAAGAAATAATACTGAATATCAATTTATTATATCAGTATACAGTATCAACAAAATAAAACGAATGTGGTTCTCATGTTCACTATATAGATAACGAGCATGTGAGGTGAATGAAAGGATTCCCATCCTGAGTAGAAAACATTTACGCTAGAAACTATGCCCCCAAATCTTCTATATATATATATATATATATATATATATATATATATATATATATATATATATATATATATATATGTATATATATATATATATATATATATATATATATATATATATATATATATATATATATATATATATATATATATATATATATATATATATATATATATATATATATGATACATATTCTAGATAAGGTTCCGGGGCCTCAGATGTCATACTATAAAATTTAATTTCAATTTCTTCACACAGCTCATCCTAAACTTCGTGATACCAAAATGTTGACTGTCTGGCATCGATGGAAATAAATTCCCATTTCACAATATTTTAAACTGTCGTACATTTATGTAAGCAAACATTTATGTTTGTCGTTTTCTTTAATTAATGAAATTTTGGCTTTTTTTGAATTAGTTAAAATAAAATACAGGTACACAGTAAGTAAGCTCTAGAATATTATATTAAACGAACGAATTCGAGACATATTTATAGAAGTGGCAACACTGAATATGTAAACTGCCACCTGGCTGCATGGGCACCCCACTTATTTTTGGATGTCCTTCGCATATAAAGCAAATGGGATGAATTATTGGAGGTAATTAATTTATATGTATTTTGAAGTACCAGGACGTGTATAAAAAGGGTGGTTTATATTTTGACGTACCTTAGTACGTCATAATAGTTTAAATTTATCCATGTAAGATTAAGTGAACGTATCGAAAGATAGAAGAACAAAATATGTTAAATTTTTGTCAGAGTTGAATAATTATATAACGTATTGTATTCTTAACCCTCTAAGTAAATTTGGTGGGGCTGAGACGAGGGCTGAGGTGATGCACGAACCTTGGGAACCTCCAAAAAGCATGAAACTGAAAGATTGCGGCGGTGGGAGAAAATATTTGAATAGCACTTCCCTAAAATCAATTGAATTCACTTACAAACTTCAAGACTTCTAACTGATTTTGGAGTGGCTGTAGAGATGCGAAATGCTCGAAAATCCGCAAAAACTTTTGAAATTTCAACATTAAAACGCAGCGGTAAGATCATCAATTCAAACCACCAATGAACACCTTCCTGACATAAACGTCATCCACGTAAGTACCTACCTAATTTTAACCTGCTAACTCGACCATCAGAATCTGTACAGGCTCTGAATATCTGAAAGCTCCGATAAACAGAGAAATACCTTCATGAAAACGACGGCTGTTCGATAAAATAGCTGAAACTACCGAAAGGTACTTCCCTAACATCAACTTAATCCACATACGGAATTTCAACCCTCTAATTCAAATTGGCGGAACTGTGTAGATGCGCATAACCCATTAATTTCTACATCTTTTGTCAACTGATATGACAAATATAAATTTCCCCTCATGCCCTTTCCCCCGCTCACAAAGTTTGAGAATGCCAAAATTTTGACTGAATTTTTCCCAAATTTTGATAATTCCATTCTGCATCATAAACATACCCAGATAATTTCATCTCATTTGATTTGGATTTGCCAATATCGGAAAAGAAATATATATATATATATATATATATATATATATATATATATATATATATATATATATATATATATATATATATATATATATATATTGTAACCAACCTTCCTTTTGGAAGATATTTACGCCCTGGCTAGCAGGGAGATTGGTTAAACATATAAAAGTTCTGATTTGTTCACAGTAATAATAACAACTAGGTAAAATGAAAGGTATTTACTGTTCTCTTTTACATAAATTGATGAGACTTATCTTTATGTTTTAATATATATTCTGTCGACGTTTTCCTTGGGTGGATTGTTGACTTCTGCCCTATCTTCGTCCCAAGTTCTTGGTAGCTCCAGCTGTGGGTTGCCAAGGTGGATGTTAGTCCCAGACAAGGTGGTTTCTTTTGTAAACTCCAAATAAGGTGAATTTCAATCTTCAAACAACTTGTCTTTTAGTTCTAACCAAGGTGAACTTCAAACCCAAACCAAGTGGCTAAAATAATTCGGGGCAAATCAACATACAATCTCAAACTTAATATGTTCCAAGAATATCTGTAGGGTATCGATGGCCAATTCAAACTATCATTTAGATTTATCTCAAGCAAAGATGCTAAGAAAGACAGTATATGTTCCAACATTAAACTGAACATAAGATATGACCATGTGAAATTTGCCATCGTTAACCCACAAAAATCTTGTGTTAAATTGAGAGAATGAAACAAGCAAATGAATTAGAAATATTTTAAATTAAGAAATGTGAGATGATTATTTCAATATAGAAAGATAAATAATTTTAATATAGATAAATGAAAAAAATATGAAATGGCGGAAAAATTAAATAAGGAACTAATTCAGATTTTCAAGATAATGCATTTATACGGAATAATTATATTTCTTCTCATAACTTACCGTCTATCAGACGCCACAGATACTTAATAATCTCAATAAACTTTAATAAACTTTCAGATATTGAACATAATTCTAATAATCAACGATGTTTTATCTACAAGAACCATTTGCTAAAAAGAAAGAACGATTGTTAATCCGACGCTACCTAGATACTCTCCTTCTCAATACGCAGGTCATTAACCATAGAAGAACAAAAGTGACGTATCGGTTGATAGCGTGGAATCGCGGTACCTATTTCAGTGTAGAATCCAGTGGCTGCAGTTACGTGGAGAATTTACACGTTACACAATATATATATATATATATATATATATATATATATATATATATATATATATATATATATATATATATATATATATATATATATATATATACTTATATATGTATATATATATATACATATTTATATATATATATACATATATATATATATATATATATATATATATATAAGTATATATATATATATATATATATTATATATATATATATATATATATATATATATATATATATATATATATATATATATATATTTAACTTTTTGATAATTATTAGCAATAACAGGCTTGGTGAATCTCAAAAAAAACTCGATTTTATTAAAAACTTGACGTTTCGCTTCAACATTCGTGGCTTTTTCAAAACTTTTGAGCCTGTTATTGCTAATAATCACCAAAAAGTTAAAAATAGTTCACAGGCAACAACAATTCAAATAAATATATATATATATATGTATATATATATATATATAAATATTTATATAAAAATATATATATATATATATATATATATATTATTTGTATATATATATATATATATAAATATATATATATATATATATATATATATATATATATATATATATATGTATATTAACACATATCATTTTGACTCCACGACCATTTTGACTCCGTATATCGGATGCAAAATAGTTTTTGCCAATTTCTTCGGGATCTACCATATTATTTTGGATCAATTTGCTGCAACCAAACCTACGTTATGCGCAAAAATACAGGAGTCAAAATCGTTCACTGAATGGAAAATAATATTCATATTTAGTTCACACTAACTACGCTAGGGGCAAAATAAATATACGCTGAGTGTTTTGTGTAGTGAACTGTAACGCACTGACTTGTTTACTTTAACAATCTATTTATTTAATAAAATTAACAGGAACTGAATAATACTTTTACAACAACCACTTTAAGTCTTTCTGTCACGTTTTGTTTCTTCATAATGATCTCGAATACTCCCTTCTCCTTGTGTCCCCTCGCATCACGTGGTGGTTGTCCAGGGTTGCCAATTATTGCACTGATCATATGCGTTTCGGATGGCGGCACATGGTTGCCGATAGGTACAAACATGCCCCCGGCCTTGGAAGTCTTGACTTACAAAACAGGTAATGGGCAAAGCCTGACTAAAGCTCTGCAGGCTACTCCATCGGCCGTCTTCAAATTGGCTGAGGGCTCAGGAACAGATACACTCGGTCTTCCAATAAGAAAATGTGCGGGCGTGAGGCAGGTTAAATCGTCGGGATCGTTTGTCAAGGGAGTAAGAGGACGGGAATTTAGAACGGACTCGATACATATAACAAGTGTTTGAAAATCAAACAAAAATAAGCTTGTGTTACCTAGAACGCGTTTCAAATGTTGCTTGAAACCTTTTACCCCCGCCTCCCATAATCCCCCAAAGTGGGGAGAATTGGCAGGTATAAAATGCCACTTGATGCCCAAGCTAGCGGCTTGATTGCATATTTCTTGCTCATTATTTTTTAGGAACTGAGCCATCTCTTGCAAATCGCGATTAGCCTTGACGAAGTTCGTACCGTTATCTGAATAAACTTCGGCTGGTCTACCCCGACGGCTTACAAATCGACGAAAGGCCTGAATGAAGTCTTCAGCGCTCAGTGATAAGACGATTTCCAAATGTATTGCGCGGGTGCTAAAACAAACGAACAACGAGACCCAACACTTGACGGGTTTACAGCCGCGACCCCTTCTATCTTTCATTATAAACGGTCCACAATAATCTATACCAACTACGGTGAAGGGCGCTAATGGTCTAACGCGAGACTCTGGCAAATTACCCATTATGGGTTGAATATTTTGAGCACTATACCTTGAACAAGTCACGCAATTTCTAACAATTTTTCTTGTGACATTTCGACCAGATATGGGCCAAAACCTTTCTCTGATACTGGACAATAGAAGTTGCGGACCAGCATGAAATAGCCGTTTATGCTCAGATTCAAGTATTAGTCTTGTTAAGTGATGATTTGGTGATAATAAAACTGGATACTTTTTTGAGTATGGAAAATCTGAGTTCGTTAGGCGACCTCCGACACGTAGTATTTCGTCAGAGTCAATAAATGGATGCAAACTTAATATTTTGCTGTTCGGACATAGCTGATCTCCCTTCTTTAAAGCTCGATAATCGCTTTGAAATGAGTCTTGTTGGGAAATTCTTATTAAAATGTTCATACTGTCATTTAACTCGTCCACAGATAAAAAGGAACGGTTTCTAAATTCCGGTTCTAATTTAGAATTTCTTATAAATCTTAAAATCCAAGCAAATGTGCGTTTTAAACGGTTTAAATTTGAAAATCGGTCGAAACAAAAATTTAATTTTGCATTTAGAGAAATCAGAAGCACGCTTTTTGATCTCAGATAATGCAACCTGAGGCGTATTAATATTAGGCCAATAACGAGGATGGCCTGTTAGCCATATTGGCCCGTGAAACCACATATTTGAGTCCACTAGCTTCGCTGCCCTTATTCCTCTCGACACAATATCTGCAGGGTTGTCGTTTGTTGGAACATGCTTCCACACGAAATTATTTGTGAGACCTTGTATTTCAACTATTCTATTGGCCACAAATGGTTTTAATAAGTTTGGTGTTGTTGTTAGCCACCCCAACACTATAGTCGAATCGGACCAACAGGTTACACACAGCGGAGTGTTATGTTCATTTTCATTGATCTCAAACTTTAGAAATTAGACGAGCTAATATCAAAGCCGCGCATAACTCCAATCTAGGCATAGTTAGTGACTTGACTGGAGCGACCTTTGATTTTGCGCACAATAAGTTTGATGTGATTGCGCCTGCTGCGTTTTTTGAAACAATATATATAGCAGCGCCATAACTTGAGATACTTGCATCGGCAAATCCATGCACTGAAATATCAACAGGATTATCAATTACCACGTTGCGTGGAATTTTAATATTATTCAATTCATTTAGGTCGGATGACCATTCTAACCAAAAGTCCCTAATACGTGCAGGGACTTCTTGATCCCAACTTAATTTTTCTTCCCAAAGCCTTTGCAATAAAATTTTTGCTGTTATAATACAAGGGCTTATCAACCCTAGGGGATCAAATATAGTAGATATACGAGAAAGAATTACCCTTTTAGTTATAACGTTAAATTTTGAATTGTTAGCATTTTGAATTTTATATGTAAGCACATCAATATCAGAATCCCATAATAAACCTAGTATTTTGTTACTTTGTTCTTTGTGAGCTGAAAATTCAAGTAGCTTAGACGAAGGTTCTGCATTTAATCCTTTAATGACGTCAATATCATTCGATTTCCACTTTCTTAGTTCGAAACCTCGTTTGAGTAGAATTTGAGAAATATATTTGCAAATATATTGCGCTTCTTCTTTGCTATCTACTGACGACAGCAAGTCGTCAACGTACATGTCGTTTCTTATGATTTCGGCGATTTTGGGATGTTCGAATTCGCATTCATTAGCTATTTCATGCAGGCAGCGTATAGCCAAAAAGGAAGCCGCAGTGGTTCCATATGTGATCGTGTTTAGTTGAAACGTTTTAATGTTATCGTTTGGATCGGACCTCCACAAAATTTTTTGCAATTTGCGTTGCTCAGGATTTATAAGCACTTGCCTATACATCATTTTTATGTCGCTTGATACTACAACAGAGTGAGTCCTGAATCGTAAAATAATTGACAATAAATCTTGTTGTATGATAGGGCCGATCATTTGTAAGTTATTTAATGACAAACCTGTAGATGTAGGACAAGAAGCATCAAAAACGACTCTCAACTTACTTGTGCTGCTGGATTCTTTTAGCACACCATGATGAGGCATATAGTATTCGGGAAAATCATCCCTTTTATCAGAGACATCAGTCATGTGACCTAATTGCTCATAAACCTTTAAAAAATCTTTGTACAAATCGTATAGTTTTTTATTAGCAACTAACTTACGTTCTAATGATAAAAAACGCTTTAATGCAATCTCACGTGATTGACCAAGGGCTTCTGGGGATTTTTTAAAAGGCAGTGTTACTACGAATCTGCCTTCATGATTGATCCACAATTTTTTGTTGAAATGTTCTTCGCATATTTGTTCCTCGTCAGACCAGACCCTTTCTAAATCCATCTCCTCAACTTCCCAGAATTTTGCAAGTTGATTTTGAATCGAAGTTGCTTTACTCAGATAACAGATCGATTTGTTACTGGTTGGTAGTCCGATAGGACCCACTACTATCCAGCCTAAACGTGTATTCTGTAGGATAGGACTAGAAACTTTCATATTAATTTGACCAACATTTAATATATGCCAAAAGGCGTCTGCGCCGATTAAAATGTCAATAGGTTGTGGTATATGAAAATTAGGATCGGCTAATGCAACGCTGTCGGGTATGCAAAATTGGCTTGTATTAATGACCTTATCAGGTACCAAAGAAGTTATTTTATCCAACACAAAGCAAGATAGGTCAAAGGAAAAATTGCTATTTAATGAACGTATGAATATTTCGCATTTATAATTCGAGTATGATAATTTGTCATTAATTCCTGCAATGGCTAACTTTATTTTCATTTTCGATAAGCTTAATTTTTCGCATAAGTCTGCACTTATAAAACTGGACTGTCCCCCACAGTCGAGTAATACTCGTGCATAAACTGTTTTCTGAGAGTCCTCCTTATTATATACAGCTACTCTAGCTGTTGCTAAAAGAGCATTTTGATTGGTAGCCACTCCACAATACGTAATATTTGAATCTGTTTCAGAATTCGTGTTGCTAAATTGCCGCAGATTATTGTTACTGGCGATATTTGCACTGCTGGTAGAAGGAACTCCACCTTGTTCATGTAGAATACTATTATGCTTGTTTCCACACTGCTTGCAGCCGGACCACTTGCAATCCTTGGCCGCATGATTTCGTTTTAAGCAATTTAAACATAGTTTGAGCTCCTTAACCTTAGCTATTCGAGCTCTAACCCCTAATTGCAAAAAATCCGGACAATAAAATATGAGATGACCCCCGTTGCAATTAAAACAGGTATACTTGACCTTACTATTTGGATCAGTACCTTTCGTATTTTCTGTGCAATTAATGAGCCCACGCGTTTGATTAAAACCATAGTTATAATTTTTACTTGTCCTGAAATTTTGATTAAGTTTTCGATTATCGATTTTTTTGTTTTCCGTACCTGAATGTCCAGAATGCATTTCTAATGACTCCAATAAATTTGCACGTTTCTTAAGAAATTCTTTGAAAATATCTAAAGTAATCGTATCATGATTACTTCTCGTTTTCTCCCATTCCTGGGCCGTGTACTTGTCCAATTTATTCGCTATAATAAATATTAATAGTGTATCCCACGATTCTGTAGGTTCGCCTAACAATTTCAAACTATTTAAATGTTTGAATAAAGTCTCATAAATGTGTCGAAGTTTTGAAGCAGTAGCTACATTAATGTTTTCCATATGAAATATGGATTTTAAATGATTCTGGATCAGTAAATGTTTATTGTTGAATCGGTCGCATAACGTATTCCATGCCAGTGAGTAATTATCCCCGCTAAACTCAAGAGATTGAATTACCAGAGGCGCAGCGCCCACCAGAGACGCCCTTAGGTAGTGATATTTCTGAATTTCGCTTATTCGTGAATTTGTATGGATAAGTGATTCGAATGTATCTCGAAACTCCATCCAAGTCTCGTATGACCCGTCAAATTTGGGTAACTTTATTTCAGGTAGTTTAACACCTTCAAAAACGCCTTTACTAGATGACTGAACTGAGGAGGCTTGCGGTTGAACCTCATCCTTTTCATCTAATTTTTCCAAAAACACCTTCGCTTTAGATACGATTTTATGAAATTTATTTTCGAATTCTTCGCGTTCTCTGAATTGTTCCTCTACGTTCGTAGCTAAATATTCAATCTCGTTCTGAATTTCGTCAAAGCTAATGAAAAACTTATTCGTAATATTAATTCTTTGACTGAGTTCGACTTTAACCTCTCGATCAATATCCTGATCTTCAGAGACCAATACTGATTTCAGATAATTTTCGAATTGAGTAAGTTTTGCCTTTATAGACGCTCGTTTTTTAATGAATGTTTTCATTGTATCTTCTTCGGACATTTTCACCGGGTAAATGTTTTTTCGTGTAGTAAAAGTGAAGTTCGTATTATAATCGCATTGATACAACCCTTAAATAAAGAATTGAAAATCGTATAAGTTCGTTTTATAATTTTTTATTCGCATAAATACAATCTTTAATAATAAAGAATTGAAAATCGTATAAGTTCGTTTTATAATTTTTTACTCGCATAAATACAATCCTTGAATAAAGAATTGAAAATCGTATAAGTTCGTTTTAATTTGGATACGTATTATCTGTGTCATAATGAACACAGAATTTGCCTAAACCCCTAACAAAGGTACACCAAGCTTATTTTCATCATCTTCCAAACAGAAAACACATGCAACGAGACCGACTGAAAGGAACTTATACAAATTGAAAGAAAAGAAAGGAGAAAGGAAATGATACTCGCCCCTGCTCTAAGACCGTGAATAGCCAGCCAAATCTTCGTTTGAACGTCGCTGCCCTTCGCTTAGAACTTGTGTGGTCGACTATAATATCAGCTCCTCATTAATCCACGCCATAACGAATATTGCACTTGAAGTTTTGTTTAGTTCAAAATCCATTGTAATTGACCAAATCCGGCTCGAAGGACCATGTTTTGTTGTAGTGAACTGTAACGCACTGACTTGTTTACTTTAACAATCTATTTATTTAATAAAATTAACAGGAACTGAATAATACTTTTACAACAACCACTTTAAGTCTTTCTGTCACGTTTTGTTTCTTCATAATGATCTCGAATACTCCCTTCTCCTTGTGTCCCCTCGCATCACGGGGTGGTTGTCCAGGGTTGCCAATTATTGCACTGATCATATGCGTTTCGGATGGCGGCACATGGTTGCCGATAGGTACAAACACTGAGAGTATATTCACGTTCGATCCCTCACACTTTGCGTACTATTTTGACTCCTTAAATCGGCATCACTGTGATGCAGGCAATCGTACATAAATACACGGGAATCTTATGTTTACATGTAAGTGATGCTGAAATGAAAACTTAAGCTTACCGCTTATTTCGCATTTGTGAAGTGTTACTCAATATCAATACTTACAATACAATAGTTTTATTATATTATTATTATTATAACATTTATGAATATTTTGTAGACTACTTAAATAAGGACTTTTCATAAGTAATGTAATAGTTTTTAAAATTGTCTTCAATTTCCTAAATTCCATAAATATATGAGCATAAGCAGAAAAATATTCATTGTACAGAAATTGTAAATTTTGAACTTATTTTGTTATTGTTTTGCGAAATCAAAGATGTTATCTTCAATATATTAAGAATATTTAATTGCACATAAAGCGAACACGAAAAATTGTTTAACAATTAAAAAACTTGTGGGTTATAGCCATATTTCATGTTGTTAAATCTTGGTTTAGAAGTCCAAAAATTAGTAAAAGTAATAAAAATTCAATAGCATATTGATTTTTCTGTGAATATCAGGAAACTATTGCAGCTACCGCAAACTAAGGACGAGATTCCCAATTTAGAAATTTTTCTACGATAATGATTTCGCTGCATACAACTCCGTTATTTTTACCTGCAAGAGGTGAAAATGCAAAATGGCATTCAAGTCGTATTTTCCGCCCGATTTGGCCATCTAGCGAAAAACAGTTAGTTTTGCCTAGTAAATTCAATTCGAAAAAAATTAGGTCTAATTTGAAATGGACAGTTAAACATTAGAAGAAAATCACTCTCTCAGTTTTTCCATTTGTGAGACCTGTTCATTAATTTTGACTAATCAATTAGTATAAAATCTGGTGCAATTTTCAATCTGAATATTTCATATTTTTCACAATTCCGGAATTTTGCCGTCCAATACTTTCAAAAGAGGTAATTCTATATAAATAATTTTCATTTTCCACAAATCGACAAAAGTTGAAATATCAAGCAGTAATATTCAAAAAAACTAGTAATGTGTATTCTTTTGTTTAATAATCACTGTAAATTAGTATGCGTTCATATAAATTCCATATTATTTTGGATATTTATTTTACCAATTTTCAAATTAACGTTTCTTAATTCGTAGGCAGCGGTTGTACATACTACCGCCCGATATGTCTGGAATGAAAAATAATTGAAATCAAATTCATACACATTTCGGAATTTATGATCAAGAGTGTAGCCCGGCTATCAAGGTTTTTGGCCCACTAAAAATAGATTATTGGGTAATTCCTTTAGAAACATCTTTATTTGTTATAAGTAATTATTATTAGAAAAAGTTTACACTAATATAGTGGACACTAATAACAATTAATTATATAAAAGTTTGAAGAAAATAGTTTTTCTTGAATATCTGGAAAATAAACTTTTCAATGAAAAAAAATACTACCTTAAAGAAAGAGTGATTTAGAATGATGTCACCATATTTGAGATAGGATCATTAAATGTTTTGTAGAAAACTAATTCATTGTCCAATGTATAGCAAATAAGCCCTAGGCTAAATTGTTTATAATATTATTACAATCACAAGCTGCAGCGCGTTATAAAATGTTCATTCTTCTTTAATAATGGTCTTCTGAAAGAAAATAAGTTTTTAAGGAGAAAACTCATTTTCTTTAACTATAAATAATTGTGTTTTAATTAGTTGATTGCTTCAACATGAAAATTACTATACATTTTTCTTTTAAATTACATAAGGAGCCGTTCAAGTATTACGTAACGCAATTTTTGAAGATTTTTGACCCTCCCTCCCCCCTATGTAACGCTCCGTAACGTTTTCATGAACTCCTCCCCCCTATAAACGTTACGTAACACCCAATTGACCATTTTTACCTAAAAGTCACAAATATGTTGCGCAAAGTACCGGAAAGTTGCTAAAATACCGTTTTTATTGTTTTAATCGTGTTTTCGTTAATAATAAACAAAACAAGAGAGTTTTATTTAATAAACAATCATACATAATGTGATATGTTGAAAAGGGCTCAAATTTGTCCTAATAAACTTTTACTACTAATCTTACATTTAATTACGCCGTTTTCCTGACAGCCCTGTCGTTGCATACATTTTTAGCTAACTTCATCCACCATTATTTTTCTCATGCATTATTCAATTTTCGCTTATTAGCAGGTTTTCACTTTGAAAACCTGCTTATTGAAATGGGTGCGATTAGCAAAGTAGGACCTAGGCCCAAGATAGTTTTTCGTTTCATGACATTTCAGGATGCTTGGCATCAAAAACCCAATTTCAAAAGTCTCTCTTTCTCTACATATGTATATAATATATATATATATATATATATATATATATATATATATATATATATATATATATATATATATATATATATATATATATATATATATATATGTTCGTATGTATGTAGGTAGATAGTTTCGTAGTTTCGCTCCTGTGTATTACGTGTTTAAAACACTTAATGAAAACTGGCAACGGGAACAAAATATAAATGACGAATAATACAGTCGAGGTATTCCCCATAAAACATAAACGGATAGAGTTGCCAACTTGGGACAACAAAATAAAACTGACTTACAATACAATCGAGGGATTCCCCGTAAAAAATAAACGAAAAGAGTTAACAGCTTCGGAGATTCAAATTCTCCAGTTTTTTATTTCAATAAAAATCAATGCTACGTAGCGCGTTGTTCGAACCCCCCCCTCCCGCCCCTGTAACGCATCGAAACGTTTTACAAGACCCCCCCTCCCCCCAAATTGCGTTACGTAATACTTGAACGCCCCCTAATAGAGCAAAATCAGTTGTATTTGAAAAAATATAATAGATTCAAATATTTATTTGAATCTATTGAGAATTAAGACAAGTGTACTCTGGTTCTTGTAATTATAACATGAATTAGTTATATACATTTTTCTAAATTAACATCAAAAATGTTAAATTTCCTCAAATTAAAAATTTTCATGAAAATTACATTTCAAATAGCTGCTAAATCTTTAACAAATATCCTTTTGAAAAAGTAGAAGAAGAATTTCTTAGGTAAAATTGTTAACTTCAATGTTTAAAAAAAAAGATTATTGTCAATTCAGCAGCTAAATTTTAACATTTTTGAAGTTATTTTTTTTCATTTTAAGAGGACATATTACTAATTTATGTTGTAAATACAAAAACTAGAGTATACTTGACTCTATTCTAAAGAAATTCGAATAAAAGATTGATATTTTTTTAAATATAGGTAAATTTTGCTCTATAATGTAATTTATAAGGAAAATTATAGTAATTTCCATTTTAATATTGAATCAATCAACAAATAAAAACACAATTATTAATAAATAAAGGATATGAGTTTTCTCTTCAAAACCCTTCTTTTGTTTTTGACAAATTATGAACATTTTTATAACGCCCTGCTGCGCGCGATTGTAATATTATAAAAAATTTAGCCTAACGTTAAGCCGCTATACATACGACATTGAAGTATTTTTGTACAGAAAACCTGATGATCCTATCTAAAATTTGTAAAATAATTTTTTTTTGAAATTGCTTTTTCTTTACAGTAGTATTTTTTTTATTGAAAAATTGATTTATTTTCTAGATAATCAAGAAAAACTATGTTCTTCAACTTTTTCGATAATTATTTATTATTAGAGCTCCCTATATTAGTTATTATTTTATATAAGTTTAAGTAAGCTTTTTTAATATTAATTATTAATCCTCAATAAAGCTGTTAGGAATTAGCCAATAATCTATTTTTCCTGGCTTTTCACAATCTTCGAGCCCTGGTGTTTGAGCTAAGTAAAGAAATCACTGAAATTCAGAAATCTTAAAACTATAAAAATGCTCTCAGCGTTCGATAGCTTAGTTTCGAAATACTTTTCATATGTGTGTAAATAAATAACTGTAGAACGATAAACTATCACTTCGGCAATTGGAATACTATCTGAAAATGCGGCAACGTGGTCGGAGGCAAATAAGTCTTTATATGGAAATTAATATACAGAAGGAGGCAAAATAGTAGCTATAACGAACGAAAAGTATACGTATCCGGAGTCAAAATAGTAAGATTAGTGAAAAGATGCAAAATAGTCGCAAAGTGAAAAATTTCGTATATTCAGAATTCGAAATACAATGATGAAAACTATATCACATACCGTATTTCAAGCAGATTCAATATTCACTGCATAGATGGCCATATCTTCACTCGTTGTGGTGGATGCAAAATGAAAGAAAGCAAAATAGTACCAAGATGTAAATATATATTTGTATATATGTATGTATATATATATATATATATATATATATATATATATATATATATATATATATATATATATATATATATATATATATATCAAAAGTTCCGACAATCGACACATGGGTTTTTTGAAACGTGATCATAAACAAAAACCTATTTTCGATTTTTTTATATCGATGATTGTTGTTTTTCTGACACCATAAAGAAGTGCTAGAGAAGCGTTAGTTCAGCCTTTATCTAACCTCGATAGGATTTCCAATTTTTTTTCTGAATCAAGAACATTAAGTTTCTGTGTGGAAGTAGAAGGGCTCGACGTTGAAGCCATGGCTCAAATTAAGTAACAAACGAAATTAAAATGAAAAAGGGATAATTCGACTGAGAAATATATTAAAATTGCGCTAGAAATCTCCGTAAGCGGAATTATATACCTATATATAGGTAAGTATATATACAGGGTGTCCCACCAGGAACTGCATCGATGGATATATGGAAAACTAAACATAGGAAATATCTGAAAATTTGGCTGTGTACTAATGTCGATGGGGGACATCCGGCTAAGGTGATGGCACTTCCGGTTATACCGGAAGTAGGTATCAGCTTGCTTATTTCAAATGGGACACCCTGTATATTATTACATTTTTAGATTCTCCGCCAGATTTTATATATAATGTCCTATACCTATCTTCAACTGTTTCGGAAATATTTGAATTTATTTTTCAAAAATTACGTATGCAGATCGAGTAATAATCATATTTTTCTTCAAAAAAACGGTATTACTGCCCAATAAAGATAAATTTCCTAATAGAGGTGGTTCTGTTTTAGCGTAAGATGAATAGTATTTTGACATTTAATATACAGGGTGCTCAGGAAAGTATTACAAAAATGGATGTTGAAAAACTACAAAAAGTCAATTTTTTCAAATGAATACCTACAACTTTTATTATTTTATTCGATTCAGTATCAAAAATAAGGGCTACTTTGTATAAGTTCGCCTATTCCTAAATCTTATAGTTTTCGAAATATTTGCAAATTAATGGTTTTTGGTTAAAAAAAATGATTTCCTGAAATTTTGTAATAGTAGGCGTGTGATGCCATATTTGTTCTCGGCCAGGTTACCATGGAAACAAATTCCAAAGAGATGTCATCATTATTCGAAAAATTATTATATATAGTAACACAATCATGCCAAGTCGTTTGAATTATACAAACGAAGATTACCTGAATTTGTTTATTATTTATGGAGAGTGTAATAAAGTGATAACAAGAACATCTGATATTTTTGCTGCTCGGTATCCGCAAAAAACCAAGCCATCACCAAATAGGTATGGTTTAATTTTCTGCGTATTGCTTTTGACAGATCCAACATTTATAAAATTTTGTATTATATTTATAACGGTACCTATTTGGTGATGGCTTGGTTTTTTTGCGGATACCGAGCAGCGAAAATATCACATGTTCTTGTTATCACTTTATTACACTCTCCATAAATAATAAACAAATTCAGGTAATCTTCGTTTATATAATTCAAACGACTTGGCATGATTGTGTTACTATATATAATAATTTTTCGAATAATGATGACATCTCTTTGGAATTTGTTTCCATGGTAACCTGGCCGAGAACAAATATGGCATCACACGCCTACTATTACAAAATTTCAGGAAATCATTTTTTTTAACCAAAAACCATTAATTTGCAAATATTTCGAAAACTATAAGATTTAGGAATAGGCGACCTTATACAAAGTAGCCCTTATTTTTGATACTGAATCGAATAAAATAATAAAAGTTGTAGGTATTCATTTGAAAAAATTGACTTTTTGTAGTTTTTCAACATCCATTTTTGTAATACTTTCCTGAGCACCCTGTATATTAAATGTCAAAATACTATTCATCTTACGCTAAAACAGAACCACCTTTCTTAGGAAATTTATCTTTATTGGGCAGTAATACCGTTTTTTTGAAGAAAAATATGATTATTACTAGATCTGCATACGAAATTTTTGAAAAATAAATTCAAATATTTCCGAAACAGTTGAAGATAGGTATAGGACATTATATATAAAATCTATCTAGAATTTTGTGGAGAATCTAAAAATGTAATAATATACAGGGTGTCCCATTTGAAATAAGCAAGCTGATACCTACTTCCGGTATAACCGGAAGTGCCATCACCTTGAAAATATTTTAGCCGGATGTCCCCCGTCGACATTAGTACACAGCCAAATTTTTAGATATTTCCTATGTTTAGTTTTCCATATATCCATCGATGCAGTTTCTGGTGGGACACCCTGTATATATATATATATATATATATATATATATATATTATACATTTCTATATGTGCTCATGCATTTTGAAAGAGATTCAAAACTCATTTCTCCGGCACCTCATTGTTGACCTTCGGTACAGTTCAATAGTCTATTATTTTCAGAGAAAATTCGACTAAAATGAAACTGCATGAAACCACTTATTTAAGATATGGAGGGTAATTTTCGTTTTATTTATATTTGTGTTCAATGAACAGGTTAACACTGTGCTCCCTGCAAATTGTTCACTGACTATGCCCTCTGGGTAACTCCATATGAATTCGATGAAATTAAGGGATCAGATTTTACCTAAAACAACCCTTTTTCCTTAATCAAATTCATAACCACACGCGGAAAACTCTAAAATAAATTCATTCATCCATAATAAACAGAATCGCTCTATCTTTTCACCAGGCAGTTTTTCGTTCTCCTACAGTAGATGAAAATGAATTTTTCCAGATTTCATGAATATTTTCTCAAGTGAAACAGTGGCTTTATTATGCGAAAAGTAGCAGTCAATTTTACGTTACGCATAGATGCGCGAGCACCGTGTATGATAGGCTTTTAAAATGTAAATTCGAAAATTTGAATTTTTATTAACCGCCCCATACACCTTTGGCGACTTGATTTTGAATGGGGTATTTTTCTCGATAAATGATGGTTTGATATGGTAATGTCTCAAAGGAACACCGTTCAAATAGCAAGTAACAAGTTAGGAACATGCAAGGAAAGTTAATGTAGATTTTTCGAGATGTTATCATAATAATGCATATATGAAATTAATCGAAAATAAAATAAAAAACCGTGAGTAGCAGAGCTTCATCACTAAGGTTGCATTGCGTAGTGCATGTGGTTGAGGAAAAAAGTTGAAACCAACGAAGAAATATACCTCAACATCAACTCAATCTACATACCAAATTTCAACACTGTATTGTTAAAAAAAATCGCGAAGTGCATCGTGTGCTATATATATATATATATATATATATATATATATATATATATATATATATATATATATATATATATATATATATATATATATTATATATATATATATATATATATATATATATATATAATATATATATATATATATATATATATATATATATATATATATATATATATATATATATATATATAAAACTTGGTTCTCGGGATGAACCGCGTAAAAGATTTGAAAAATCTCGACGTTTCGGCTCCTTTTGCGAAGCCATCTTCAGGAGAATTAGAAGGGAAAATAATTCAGATACGTGGCCTCAATCTGCCTACTCCACGAATCGAATTAGGAGGAATCGGAAATAATACGATTGCGTGGTCTCAACCTGCCTACTCCACCAACCGTACTGCTTCCTGTCAACTCTGAAGTCTCAACCTGCCTACTCTTCAGAGTCAACTGACGGGCCGATCAATCAATCAATCAATCAATCAAAATACGTTTATTCAAGATTTCTGGGGGGATGGGGTACATTTTTGTTATCTAGCTAAATATTTTATTGTGGGAAGTTATAAGGTTTTGCAACCTTCTTCAACCCTGGCTTTACTTAATTAATTCTCTAACATTTACAATATTAATAAAAATCCTAATTTTCCTATCGGGGAATGCGGCTGCGGCCGACTTTTTTGCTAATTACGTGCCATTCGGTCCAAGGTCAATATATTTCAACTGACATTAGATGGTAAGGGAAACCACAGAAAACCTTTACCCACGCAATGTACTGGTATTCTTAACTTTATTATAATTTATAAAAATGGTTTGACAATAGATGCATTTGCTGACGTTTCGCGCACTAACCGAACCGCACTCGGTTTTTCGGAGCGGATTGTCTTTTCGCGCACTGTCGACACTACTCGCACTTTCGGCACTACTCGCACTATCGACGTTTCGCGCACTTTCGGCACTACGCGCACTTTTTCGGGTCAGCGGATTAGGAGTGGTATGTCCTCTAGGTGGTCGAGGACTTCATCAGGAGGGTCCTGAAGCACTTGGAGGATTCTGGAAGGAGGGAAAGGAAACCTTTTCTTCGGCCTTCTGCAGAGAACTCTTCGTCGACGGTGCCACGGCGTCATGAGCGTCGATCGGGCTTCGATGTTGGGACCGTGCAATGTACGTTGGGCGTATCGAGCTTGGAGATTTTGGAGGTGTTCGAAAATGGGGGGAATGTTTACGTGATCGTGTACTAGGTGTGACGGATAACGTCTGTCTAGACGGAAAATGCTACGGCAGATTGCTCTTTCGCAGCTCTCCAACTGTCGGACGTATCTGTGAGGTAAAGTCGAATAGAGTAACGATCTATATGCTACTACTGGTCTTATGAACGTTTAATACGTGTTTAACAGAGTTTGAGGATTACATCCTCGAATTCTGCCTCTTAGAGCATATAGAATGTTAGATCTGTTTCGGACTTTTTTGAGTGTGTTTTGAAGATCGGATTTCCAATTGTTGTGTTGATTGAATGTGACTCCCAAGTAAATAATGTCCTCCTGCAGTTCGAGATTTTCACCCCATAACCTTAGTCGGACGTCGTTTTTGTTGAATCTACGTGTTCGAGTGTAATTTGGGTGATGGAAAAGTATTGTTTGTGTTTTACTTGGGTTAGGTGTTATTCTCCATTTGCTCGCCCACGTACTGATCCGGTCTAGGTGGCCCTGCGCTATGCGGTTGCATAGTGTCGACGTCCTCGCCGTGGTCCATATCGCCGTGTCATCTGCAAAAAGCGAAATCTGTGTATCTATGTTTAAAGGATGGGGAATATCGTATGTGAAAATGAGATAAAGGGGAGCGAGAATCGATCCTTGCGGAATTTCCGCACGTGGAATAAATGGTTCGGAAAAGGATTTTTGTACTTTTATTCTGATGCTGCGGTCGGAAAGATAAGAAACTAAAAGTTTAATCAGATGGAGGAGGAGATGGATATCCTGTAGCTTCGAATCAGACCGGCATGCCAGACCTGATCGAACGCTCTCTTGATATCGAGAAAAGTAGCGAGAACGCAGTCACCAGTATTCAAAGCTTTAGTTACGTCGGTATGTAACTTCAAAAGGGGATCGGAAGTGCTACGGAAGGGCATGAAACCGTGTTGAGTGTTTGGGATGATATTACGTGCATCGACAAAACCTCTGAGTCGCTGACAGATAATTCTTTCGAACACCTTACCAACGACATTCAGAAGAGATATCGGCCTGTAATTGTCTGGGGATGTATGATCTTTGAACGGTTTTGGAATAAGAACTGTCGTGGCCTCTTTCCACGCATGCGGGAAATAACACAGTTCGAGGCATCGGTTGAAGATTTTGGACATATATTCCATAGCCTCGGGAGGGAGTTTTCGGAGAACGGCACGTGATATGCCGTCGCCTCCTGGAGCCGTGTTCTTGCCGAATGAATGGCTTCCGCCACGACGTCAGGATCTATTGGGGAAGTGAGTGGATCACCTCCGTTCAATTGGATTTCAAAATTAATGTTTCTGATATTTTCTAAATTATGTTCTAAATTTAAAAAAAGTTGATTATCAAAGAGTGGATTTTGAGGAATTTGGAAAATATTTTCGAGATGTTGTTTGAACAAATTTGCTTTTTCTAAAGGTTCTATTATAAATTGATTATCTGGAGTTTTTAAGGCAAGTATTTGAGTTTTTCTGGATCCTGAAAGAATTTTGAATTTACGCCAGAATTCTTTGCCGTTTCTGAAGTCAAGTTTCGACGTAGCGTCGGACCACTTTTCTTCTTTGAAACGGTTAGTTTCCCGGCGTATTGTTGCCGAAAGTCGATTGTATTCAGTTTTAATAGCGGCGTCTCTTGTTCTAAGAAATAAACGATAGAGACGTCGTTTTTGTTTAATAATTTCCACTATGAACGGAGGCAGGGGAGGGCGGTGAATGTTTATTGTTTTCTCTGGAGCAGAGGTGTTAAATGACTGTGTAATTAATTGAGTGAAATTAACAATAGTATTATCTAATTCACGAGTATTCAGAATTTCTGGCTGTACTGGAAGATTTTCTGTTATAAGATTACGGAACTGTTCCCAGTCCGTGTTTTTAAAATCTCTGAATGTAATAAAAGAAGGTTGTTGAATTGGGGGAGTAGACAGAGTAGAATTGATCAGAAGTGGAAGGTGGTCGGATGTTATCGTTTGTCCGATAAAACATGGATCCTCAAAATAACGAATAAGATCAGGCGTAATCAGAATATGGTCGGTTATAGACATACCGTTATGGCTAAAAAAAGTAGGATTCGTATTATAACACCTCCATAGATGAAATTCTATGAGGCATTCGGATAGAATACGACCATTTCTGTTCGATGTTGTATCGCCAAATTGAGTATTACGGGCGTTGAGGTCGCCAAGCAGTATAGAGTTCGGGATTGTCGATATATATCGCAGAAAATCCGCCGGAAGGATATCGCCAGGGGTGCAAAGTTATTCAAGTGGAGCCTAGCGGCTACGCACTCTAAATGTGAAAACTCGTTCGGAATTGTAAATTTAGTTGATGCAAAACAATTTTTAATAAGTAACGCGGTGCCACGCATGGCTCCGAGTAGACTATTGTGTTGAAATGTATTGTAATTTGTAAAAAAGAGAGGGTGTTTCAACTTGGTTTCAGTTATAGAAAGGATGGATATATTATGGTTTAGGAGGAGTGCTTTAAGGAGATGACGCTTGCGGCGTAGACCGCAAGCGTTAACAGTACCTATTGTGAAATCCATTTATTCGGGGATCGAAGAAATTGCGGATTCCATCGATTCGTCCAAATCGATCACGATGGGGGCCATGGTAATAGATACTTTGCTGCCGCAATAATTAATTATCGCAGTACGATTTAGGAATGCGCTGGAGCATTCGGTGATTACTTTGGTAATAATTTCCCGTTTTTCGGGGAATACGTTAGAGAGGGTTTGGGTTATGAACCGAATCATAGAATGGATTCGGGCGAAATGTTCGCACTGCGGTGGATCTTCGGAAATACTCTCATTGAGGACTTGGATGGGGGCGATTTTGTGGGATTCAGTAGGCGGTTCCCTGCGTTTAGGGCACTTCATGTCCCACGCAGGATGATCACCCCTACAATTAGGGCAAGTAGGATTTTTTTGTTTGGGACATACATTGTTTCTGTGATTGCCACCGCAAGAGGCACATGCTGGTTTAGCGACACAGTCGAGGCGATCGTGACCGTTCTTAGAACAAAGTGAGCAAAATATAGCTATTGGAAGCGGAACTTTTGACGGTTCTGCTTCGTGAGTACGACCGTAGATCGACAAACCATTTAGTAATAATTCGTCGATCGCGGTCTTTGAAAAAGTGATGACTCTTATGAGAGTCGTTGGTTTATTTGTTGCTCTGGAAGTTATTCTCCAGCATTTATTGAATTTGATGTTTTGAATTTTTAGGGCCTCTGAAATCTCCTCGACTGTATAGTTTACGTCAACGTATTTGATCACACAAGAGTATGAAATTCTAGGTGATCGAAGTTCGGTAGGATTTTTTTGGGAATTTTTGCGGTAGAGGGACGAGAAAGTAATTGACGGAGTGCCAACTAAATTCTGAAGAGTTTTTTGGAAATCTGAGGGGGCTGGGGAAGTGCACTCAATGAGCGCGGTCTGGTTTAAATTGACTTTGAGATTACTCAAAGTCAATTTGGTGGTTTTGATGAGTTTGTAAAACTCTTTTTGAGATTTAATGTTGTTCGGAATATTTCGAACAACATAGCGGAAAAGTTTTGGTTGGGGGACGGTGGTACGATTTGAAGAATCGTCCGACGAAAATGAGGAAAATGAATTTTGATGTTGGGGGTTGGTAGGGGATGTAGGGGGTTTTACTACTTTGAGAGAAAGCAGTGATGGAATTGGGGATGTCGGAGTAGCGTTTTTCTGACTCCTGGTGGTTCGTTTCTCCGAAGTATCGCACTTCGGAGTGGAGGACCTCCTACGGGGGACGGGGGTGGGGGCGGAGGCAGGTGGTTTTTTACGACCACCCGCCTTGGTGGCGGTGTTAGGCATACGGGGTTATATATATATGAGAAATCAGTAAAAAGGAATAGATGAATAAAATGGAATAGACTCACCCGATATTCACTACACAACACGGTTCACAGGACTTTTTTCACTCGGCACTTTCACTGGACTTTTTTCACAACACTTGAGGGCGATAAAATTTAGAGGATTTGAAAAAATCCTCTTCGTCGATCGTAAAAAGTGAAAGATTATTCGAGAAATCGAATTCAAAAATTCGATTGTTGGGGTTCGTATTCGCCTCGTACTGCCGTCGATGAAAACTGCAAGACTTGAAAAAGTCTTCCGGATACAAAATAGTTTGCGAGCAGTGACTATTTCTTCTTCCTATTACAGCTCTCTGGATAACTTGGGTAGTTCTCTCTTCGACGTCTCGGAGTGGAATGACGGGCCGATCGTCGCGTGGCCGTATTTATAGGGAAGGGGGGCGGGTACTCCATTGACGTAGTTATTGACGTAGTATTGACATCAATGGGGTATTCACGCACTGTATCAGTGCGGGATGCACTCCGATTGGGTGTGACACGGCGACCACTGAGAAGCGGGTTCCATGCTGATGGGAGTCTGTGACTGTCATCTCTGATGTTCAAACAATTTGGACGTTTTTCTATTTTTACAGCTTCACGAAAAATTCGGGATTTGAAAGATCGGACGGGAGCAATAGTTCTTGTATTGGGGAAATCGATAATGTGGCCTGTTTGGGTGTGATGTTGGGAAAGGGCGTTGGTGATATCTGAATGTCTTACTGAAAGTGAATGTTCCTTGGCACGGACCTGAATTCGTCGGTTCGTTTGTCCTATATAAGAACGAGGCCAATTGGAACAGGGAATCTCATAAACACCGTGATTTTCGTTAGGAATTTTATCCTTGACGGATCTGACCAGATGGGAGAGTTTTTGTTGAGTGGTGAATATTGTTTTGATGTTTGTGTTTTTGAGAGATCTTGCGATTTTATCTGTTACTCCTTTGATGTAAGGAAGGAATAATTTAGGTGTAGATTCTTGGTCAGTGGGATTGGAACGTGGTAGAGGTGGGGTGATGTTCTTGTTGATTTGATATGTGTTGTAACCGTTCTGTAATAATATATGTTTTAGAGTCTTGAGTTCTGATTCACGGTGTTCGTCGTCAGATAGTCGAATGGAGCGGTAGATTAGGGTATTAACTACAGAGTTAAGTTGAGAGGGATGGTGGTGAGACTGGGCGTTCAGATAACGGTTTGTATGGGTGGGTTTACGATAAACTGAATAGGAGAAGCCTTGGGATGGAAGTTTTTTGACCATGACATCGAGGAATGGCAGAGACCCATCGTTTTCCACTTCCATTGTGAATTGGATACTTGGATGTATGCCATTCAAATGATTCAAGAAGTGCAGCAACGAGGTATATATATATATATATATATATATATATATATATATATATATATATATACCTATATATATACCTATATATATATATATACATATATATATATATTATATATAATATATATATATATATATATATATATATATATATATATATATATATATAAATATACCTATATATAACTGAGATTGAATTCTCGCACATCACTTGGTGAAATATCATAAAGAATAAAGTATAAACTTTAAAAATAAAAACACTTGGCTTATGTTTCACAATATATCAGTCTTGATAATGAGTTCATAAGTCGACTTTTCGTTACTGCTAAATACAGTATCTAAATATTTTTTATTTCGTGAAACATAAGCCAAGTGTTTTTATTTTAAAGTTTATACTTTATACTTATATATATATATATAATATACCTATATATATATATATATATATATATATATATGTATGTATATATATATATATATATATAAATATACCTATATATATATATATATATATATATATATATATATATATATATATATATATATATATATATATATATATATATATATATATATATATATATACAGGGTAACCCAGAGCTACGTAATCGGTCCATAATTTTTTTGTCATTGAAGATATCGATATGAAATTATCAGAGCAAATGGGATCCGACTTGGACTATTTTTCAAAATCATTTTGCAGAAAATAATATAAACTTTGTTATTTCAAGTGGAATACCCTGTATATCTTTTGATTTTCGAATTTATTATGTAATTTATAATAAAATTGTCATACCACTCTTTATACCTAAAATGAACAGGTTTCGAGTTATTCATGTTTTCCGTAAAATTTTGACAGTTGCGTCTTCAACAAAAATAGGCTATTACTTCTTTGTTAGTAGGTCTATTGGTATGCGGTTTGGATTTTTGTAACCTTGAAACATTGTTTTATTTATTCCTTGTCAAAATTATCCATATTTCTAACTAATTACTTGATAAAATCTAGTGAAGTTGGCAAATTTTAAACGTTAATAACTTTCTTATTTCTAATGGAATGCTTTGTATATTTTTGCATTATTAAGTTTGCTATTAAATTACCTTTCGATTTGTATAACCATTTCCTATACCTAAAGTAAATAGTAACAAAGATATTTCACAATTTTGTAATAATTTATATATCAATACACCTGGGAAATCGTCTGGCGAGTTATTTTGACGTATCCATGAATACCAATAACAAAAATTATTCAAAATCTAATTGTGTCACCTTTTCTAGTATTTGCTCAGTTAATAAAATGGATTTTACGCGACAAGAAATGATAAATATAGTTTACTATATTGGAGATGCGGATCGAAATGTTCTGCTAGCTAGTAGAATTTATCATCAAAAATATTCTTTTTTTTATTCAACTACGTTTTGTGATTCCGTTATTGATAAGCATTTATTTCTTTCTGTATAACGTTGAAATGTATTATTTGGAGTAACTGTTGGATTATGTGAATGTATACTCCTCTTGACCAAAATGATAATGTCAAACTTGACATTGCAAATTGACATCAGTCTACTACAAACATATGTTGTTTATAACAACAACAATAATTATTGAATATTAACGTCTTAGAACTACTATTTTTTCAATATCTTTTTGGATATCAGCATTAGGTGCTACAAACCTCATGAACAGAAAAGGTGACACAATTAAATTTTAAACAATTTTTGTAATTGGTATCCATGGATACGTCAAAATAACTCGCTATTCGATATCTCAGGTGTATTGTTATATAAATTATTACAAAATTGTGAAATATCTTTGTTATTATTAACTTTAGGTTTATGAAATGGTCATACAAATCGAAAGGTAATTTAATAGCAAATTTAATATTGCAAAAATATACATAGCATTCCATTAGAAATAAGAAAGTTATTAACGTTTAATATTTGCCAATTTCAACCTAGATTTATCAAGTAATTAGTAAGAAATATGGAAAATTTTGACAATTAATAAATAAAACAATGCTTCAAGGTTACAAAAATCTAATCCGTATACCGATAACCAAACTACTAACAAATAAGTAATAGTCAATTTTTGTTGAAGACGAAACTATCAAAATTTTACGAAAAAAATGAATAACTCGAAAACTGTTCATTTTAGGTATAAAGAGTGGTATGACAATTTTATTATAAATTACATAAGAAATTCGAAAATCAAAAGATATACAGGGTATTCCATTTGAAATAACAAAGTTGATATCCTTCCGGCAAAACCGGAAGTGCAATTTTCTTCAAAATAATTTTCAAAAATAGACTTAGTCAGATCATATTTGCTCTGAAAATTTCATATCGATATCTTCAATGACAAAAAAATTATGGACCGATTACGTAGCTCTGGGTCACCATGTATATATCAGACATGAAACATTTTTCGAAAATCGTGCTCTGGGAGGTCTAACATGGATAAAAAAGCTACTCCCGCACCTGACTGCTGTCCTTCGATACACTGCAATAGTAGGTATATATGTTATGGGATGAAATACGGCTTAAAAGAGAATAATATAATAGAGTTAATGTCTTCTAACGTCAACATAACTGCATTAAGTAGAATCACCAATGAAAGACAGATATCATATATGAGCAAATTTGATGTAGGACAACTTTCGAGATCTCGTTTGAATTAAAAATTCATGAAATGACCCGTAATTAAATGAAAAAATATTGAACTTTCAGCTTTAGCGAGTTGTACTATTCTTTCTTTATATTGGACTAAATGCAACAGGATAATGACACTTCATCATGGAGTTTTTGGTATAGGTAGATCGGGCACGGCTTCTAGATGGACAAAAATTGCAGCGCTTGGCCGACAGGTCACTTGGGTTAGCCCTAGAGTCCAAAAACCTACTTTTATGGGTTATTTTCAGGAGAATGCTTCTGGAAGTATTTTGTCAGGATGCAATCCAGAGATTTGAAAATTGGCCATATAGGTTTTTCAATCAAATCATGAAAAATATACAAGTTGATAAAGTTCAATTCAATATATTACATAAAGTGAACTAGGAAACTTCTTCAACAATAATTTGAAAATTATCAAACAACATTCCAAGGTAGCTGGTTATATCTATTCCGAGACGCGAAAACTCATTCACAATCCAACTCTGAATTATAGAAAACGTCAAGTGACATGGACTCAAAATCTGTATATAGCTGTTTCGATCTTATTAGATCACAACCCATAGCGCCCTCTACCAAAGATATTGGAAACAACTATTCACCGACAAGATCTAATAAGATCGAAACAGCTGTATGCAGATTTTGAGTCGAGGCGACTTCAATTATTCTGCGTTGGATTGTGAACGTAGAATTCTCGTCGAGGAATATATATATATATATATATATATATATATATATATATATATATATATATATATATATATATATATATATAATATATATATATATATATATATATATATATATATATATATATATATATATATATAAATATATATATATATATATATATATATATATATATATATATATATTTATATATATATTCATATATATTTAATATTATATATAATTATATATATATAACCAGCTCCCTTGGAAATTTGTTTGATAACTTTTAAATTATTGAAGTATTTACTTACTGAGCGCACTCTCGTGAGTATGTCCAGAGTTTTTAAAAACGCTATGTTAGCGTGCTTTGGAATCACATATGCCACAATTGCAGAATAGACATTTCATGTCAGGAAGTATGTATTATCGCGACGGAATTCTTCATGGTTTCCAGTATCTTTGGTGGAGGGCGCTATGGGTTGTTCATTCAGTAGTCCGACCGCGATTTCTATTTAGGTACAATTAGAAATTTGTTGATTCACTGCGAGTCAAATAATATGCACTGAAGACATCTAATAAGATCTAACAGCTGTATGCAGTATAAGTCGGAAGGAGTTGACGTTTTCTATAATTCACTGTTTGTGAATGCAGAGTTCGCGTCTCGAAATACATATAACCAGCTCCCTTGGAGAGTTGTTTGATAATTTTTAAATTATTGAAGAATTTTCCTAGTTCACTTTATGTAATATACGCAGGGGGGGCAACCTGCGGCTCGAGAGCCACATGCGGTCCTTTGAAGGATTATTTGTGATTCTCGATAAATATTCCCCTTTAATTTTTGTAATATTATATTTAAAAAAATTATCGCTCCGTACGTGTTTCAAAATGTCTTTTAAATTACCTACTGACAACCAATGTCAAAGACTAAGTGCAACGTTGTAACAAATTCCGTCTGAGTTAAGAAGATATGACCCATCGAAAACTGCACGAATAGTGTATATTTAGTTTTGAAACTAAATTACAACTTTTTCAAAAAGAATAACATTTTGTTATTTTCCTCGAATTAAAAAAATTTGTTCCAATATCAAACAAGAAAAACTGAACGAGTATATCAATAAGCAAGAAGGAATATTGACGGAATTTCAAAATAGATTACAATACTTGAAATATTTCAAATCGTGTCTTAATTTTTTTCTGAATCCATTTGAACAAAACATAATTCAAGGTGAGTTTTCCATTTCTAATATAATTATGACCCAAAAAGTATCTGGAGAATTAGAATTAATAGAGGTGCAAGAAGATCAAGCTTCACAATAATTAAAATATAAGTCGACGCCGATTACTGAATATTTGAAATTGGTATCCTGACTTAAAAAGACTGCTTGTCGAAATATTTCAATATTCGGAACAACTTACTTATGTGTATCATTTATTATTCCACTTCAAAATTCGTAAAATCCAAACATCGATCAGTATCAACTAACCAGCATTTTCAAGAATGATTCATCAAATTTCAAAAAATTATCAAGAGGAGGAAGAATATAATTTTTACTTTCATTCATATGTTTTCAAATTTTGGTAAAAAATGATTCGGACTATCAAGGAGTTTGGCCACCCCTGTAATATATGTTAGTCATATCATGCCCTACAATGCCCACATACATCTTGGTCAAACGGACCGTCGAAAATTGGTTATTTTGGTCCAATTTCTCTCTCCTATATAAAACGATTTTCGAGAGAAATAGTGGATGGGAGAAAAGGTACTAGGGAAAAGATCCTTCGTCAGGAATGTCAAGAGACATGCAACTACACCTGGGAGAGGATTACTTGAAACATACCTTCATGAGCGTCTAGAAACTTGTGATTGAATGTCTAGAACGATGCAATACATCCGAAACTCTTTTTTTCATGTATAACTAGACGACATCACTTGAAGGTCTACAAAAAGAAAACAGCTAAGGAGAGAAAAGAGATTTTGGCAGAGAAGTTTTTATTTCGTATATCTTTCGATTTGAATAATATTTTCGTGTGCCTTATGCATCTATCTAATGAATGGTTGATAATGAAACTCGAGTCTCAAGTACCTAAGACAATACGTAGATTACTTATATGAAGTGTCTTTTATTCCATTCAATTTGATTTACTTACTGATGTTGTTCTTTACCTAGAGCTTGGTTTGCGTACACGCTGCCATAAATATATTCAGAATAGAACAATTTCCTAACCTTTTTCATAAAGTTGTCAATAACACATGTTAAAACGCCCGGAGCTAAAATCCAGCTACCCTTCAGCCAAAGAGAAAAGTAGCGAATTACACTTTTTGAATTCAAAACGGGAATGCATGAATAACATCAACTGCTTGCAAGACAAAAGACCTTTTGATCTTCCCCGAGCGACGTACTGAAATATTGAAACGTAGAGAAAGCGTCTTTTTCAAAGAAAAGAAATAAGAGATTACTCTTATACTTTCGTCTATAGAGCTAAACTTGGAATAATACAATAATATTTCTTGTTACTTTGGATTACATCTGTGGATAATTTCTGGCTAAGCTGCTAGCTGTAATTTCGGAAATCGCCATGAAACACAGAGAATATTTTAAGTAAAAAACTATGTGGCACTACTGCCTAGTGAAGGACTAGTAGATTGCTGATGTCGAATTCTTAATTCTGACAGAAAATGAGAGAAATTTTGAATGATAAAAAAATATCAAAATCTTTATTGATAAACGAAATTTTGAGGAAACACCCACCCTGACATATTTTCGGATTTTGTTTGCGCAGTTTTGATATACACATTACATGTACAGAGTGGATCTATAGGAGATACAAAAAAATGGAGGGCGATCTCTTTTTTCGAGACAATTTCAATGGCGAAAACCAAAATTTGCTATCGTTTTTTGTTTTCGAGTTATAAACAAAAGTTCGATTTTTCGACGTTTAGACAAGTGTGAATATCACGATTGTGAAGTTACGAGATAATAACTTTTACATTCCTGAGGCATTTTTTTCTGTATAATCCAATGGCGTCGAAAAAATTTGAAAAACAAGTGCAATATCGAGTTTGACATAAAGATGTATTTTTTAAATGGGAATCATAGTTGGCTAGGATTTAGTTGGAACGGATTTTTTTTCCTTCCTAACGATGTATCATATGTCGGGTCGCTTTCGATGTGTAAGTATTTAATAGCGAAAATAATATTTTACTACATTACTTTTGCACCAAGTAGGTGGGTGTCATATATGATAGACTTTGTCCATTTCTGTCCGTCATGATATCAACAAACTGAATTGATCGTAAAAGTCAAGAAGTCCTACGAAAATTACGAAAAATATGTGTTGAAAAGCTTTTTTCAAAGTAATAACAGTAGTGTTAATCTGAGATATATTTCCATCGCTATCCAGGAAGAAGACAACCTAATAAAACAATTTTCAAGAGATTAAAAGAAAATTTTATTAACTGTGGATCATTCAACAAGCCAAAACCAAAAAATTAGATATTTATATCTAATTTTATAAGACATTACAACTATTAAAAAAACAATAGAGATTACAATAAATGTTCAAACTCACGTCCATTATGGTTGATACATAAATTACATCTCTTTATAACACTCTGAACTGCATTTAGAATATAAATATCTGGAATGGAATTTAAACAGTCTATAAAATGTTGTTTAAGTTGACTTATATCGTTACTAGTTTTCTAATATAATTTGTTTTTTATATAATTTGTTTTTGAATATCCCCAAAAGAAAAAATCCAGTGGCGATAAGTCAGATCGTGGTGGCCACCTCACCGGACCATTATTCCACATCCAGTTATTTCCAAAATTAGTATCCAACAATTCTGAAACGGCCCTTATATTATGAGGCTGTGCATCATCTTGTTGGAAGAACTGATTTCGTGCCCCAATTAAGTGTAGATCGTATACGAATTCCTCAATAATTTTCTGATTTGAAATTTCGTAGTACCGTTTGCCATATAACCGTTTGCGTGTATAACACCAAACACTAAAACCAAAGCGTATCTGAGATTGAACGTCGACGCTACGGCGAGATTTCGTATCAGACCAGTAGTGCTCGTTATAGCTATTAAAAATTCCAGCACTGCTAATGTATGCTTCATCTTATGTCCAAACTATATTTTTATAGAATAATGGATCTTATTGACAGTTTTGATGGTACCATATGCAAAACTATATTTCATTGGAAATCAGTTGGTTACAGGATATGTTGTTTTCTTATTGTATAAGGCTTGAATTTATATGTCTTCACATATAACCAAAGCTCGGAGCCTTGAAATTCCAGATTCAGCTGCAATCTCACGACTTCAAATTGAATGATTTTAAACCGTCATTCCAATTCCAGACATACTAGTTTCTTCAGCATTTTCAAATTTGTAATTTTTCGGTCGAAGTTGGCAAATTTTGCTTTTCGCCATTGAATTGGTCTCGAAAAAAGAGATCGAGAATGCTTCCTTCATTTTTTGTATCTCCTATAGTTACAGAGATACCCCATATAAACATCGAAGTTTGCCCATCCTGTACATTTTGCTATACTGCTTGAATTTAGGTTAATATATTTTTTCGATATTTCGACTACAACTGTTTTCCAAAATAATTGCTATCAACTATCATATTCTGATATAGGTACTTAATTTACATATATAACTTCTATTTTTTTAAAAGTTGATTGCGACATGGGATTGATGTGTAGTGGCCCTTTTCAATTTGTTATCAATAGTAATTCATTACGTATAAATTCGGAAAATGGCTGACTTGGAGTATCAATCGGCTAAATTTTCAGTTACACATAATTTAATGAAACTGTTTTGCAATATTTACAGTTAGAATTATTTTTTTACTCACCTGATATCGAATATTGTATTTTAGATATATCTAAGGTATACTTAATAGAAAATAGTGGTTCGTACTTTGGAGAGCATTTGTTGTTAATCTAAAGATCGAAAAAACTACCTCAACCTGAATTTAAGCATCATTAAAGGCAAAATACACATTTCTGACATAAAATACTAAGAGAAGGAGAATTTATGAGATTTTTCAACCGAGCAACCCCCAATCTGAAAATGTTAATTTTTTTTTTATTATTAGTGACGACCACTTGGGGGGTTGTTTACAAGTTTTCATATTTCATTATTAGCGAGGTTATTTTCATTTTCAATCGTTCTATTGGTTTTATGCGGTCAAGTGGAGTTATTGAAAATACCTCAACCGGGTAGTTTTGTTCTAGGCTCTCCGTTCTAGATTACGAAAATTGGGATTATTTCACCGTTTGTGACTTGTAATAGTATATTATTCAACGAGCGGTAAAGTAGGTCATAACTCACGCAGATGAAGTTTGCAGCACGAGCTGCAAGCGAGTGCTGTAATTCATCAAGTGAGTTATGACCATTACCGCAAGTTAAATACCATACTTTATCTACGATTATAACAATGAATACTAAGATACAAATACAAATTCACAATAATTAGTTAGTTTTAACTTAATTTGAAAACGTCAAAATTATTCAAGTGACATTAGCAGATGAGTGACGGTCGATCTTACTTGGGATCTTAGTAGACTATATAGTGAGTTATAGCAGTGAGTTATTATTACTCACGCTGTTTGGTAATAGATACTATTAATTGCTAAAACGCAGTTGAATAATGAATATATTATTCTATAGGAGTAGATAAAATGACTTTTGTTGAGCATCTTATTTGAATCATCCTGCATATATTGATTTATTCAGTTTAATGTATAAGATAAGTTACGTATTATATATTCACTGGAAGTGAAATTTTCTGTATAGGCGGAGATAGACCTTGCATCAAGAGAAAATGAAAATTACTACTTTCTACAGACTATGAAAGTAACTTAAAATTCGTACAGCAGGCTGCTAGAACTCAAATTATGATATTGTTTATGGATTTTACTCAATTTTGTATTCTCAATAACTCTTAACTGATTTAAATCGAGAGATTTAATTCACGATTTTAATCATAGTTTAAATATCTTGATATTTTAAAATAAAATCATCATTCAATTGATACTAGTTTTTTTTCTTGAATTTATTTTGAGCAGTTTTTACAAGTCTCTCCACACTTAGATTTATTTGGATCTGTCGTTTTAAAATTGAACTACTTTATTTTACAAGCCCTGAAGCCGTTAGGAACCGGTATAAAATCGATAGAATCAAAGAAAAGTGAAATTTACTTTCAAGAGAAGCACGTTCTGAAAAATATTCGGGCTGTAAATTTTCTATAATTCTTGAACTAGCCATAAAAACATTAAAATAATTTGTATTGAAGTGGAAAAAGCGAATGTTTATATTTTTCATTGAATTGAAAATAATCACGTTTTAAAAAAAAATCAAGGATTTTTCTTTTGTTTAAAGAAAATTGAATTTTGCTCAACGTGCTCTTAGCATTTCATTTTCATCTTCGGATTTCATGAAACCAATTAAAATATATTTGAATTTCATTTTGAATGAGTATATTATGAGTATTTTGAAAAATTAATTTTGATAAATTGCTATTAGAACTAATTTCCAGTGATTTTCCGTACTCTCGAGTACGTGGTTAGTAAAATAGGAATAGAAGTCAAAAATCGACTTGGAAATGAAAACTGTTGGTTGGTAAATTGAAAATAACATTCTGAGACAAGCTCGTTAGGCTTACAACGAATTAATTTAGTACGTCTTTCTTTGAAAAATGTTGCCACAAATTTACAAATTCCATTTTTATCTCGTTCGTTTTCAATGTCTCCTGCTTTCAGTGAAGTTTTAATTACGTAATTATTTTTTGCCCTGTGAGCGGTCTTATTGTTTTCTGGGAAAATATGTCTCTTGAGAAAATTATTTGGGACCCTCATCACATGTACTTTATGAATATGCATTTCTTCTCGTTTTCCTTGGGTTCATTTTGGTTCACTCTTGAGAAAATGTAAATTAAATCATTTTCCAGAGTAAATTGAACCGTTTCACAAGCGATACGTTCATATTTGTAGAAAAATGCCGTTGCTATGAATAATAAAAAAAATTACTATAATTATCTTCACTGTTGATATTATTGAAAACAATTGAAAAATATTTACAGTTGTGTACTACTTACATAAAAGTTACTAGAGGTACACACACACAAACAAATCTAATACAATCTCAAAGTTCTTTTCATATGGAAGAATTCAGGAACTTACAAGTAAATTTGTCCTGTGTCTAAAGAAGTAATGGTGAGACTAATGAATCGTTCGAAACAATATATAAATACCAACAACAACCTTTTCTGCGAAATAACGCAATCAATTCATGCAAATCTTTTTTGCATTTTGTAATCACAAAAATAAGATTTTAGTGAGGAAACTCTTATGCTCACGCGTTTTTTACATCAAATATGCTGAGAGTCCATCTAGAATCAAAACTAAAGTCTTGATAATGGGTTAGTTACCCGAAACATATTGACAAATATATATATTTGTCAATATCATCTCAAACCGCATTCTGTTACGGTTGTCTGTCCAATTATGTTCCATAATCAAACAAATTCATTTCACTTCTTTCTTACTTAAAGATATTAATAGAATTTTACCAACAAGTTTCGGTAGGTCAATGAAAACATGACAGTAAAATATATTCATCCTTTTTTTGTTTTGTTTTGGTTGGCAAATCGGGCGATTTAATGGATGACTGATATTTTTAAGAAGGCAGGTATCATCGTAGTTATCGGCATCTGATTCTACATTTACTTATTATGCAACATCTAAAAAATATTAGTATTTGAAATTGAGTTGAAAGATTAATTACTGACAAATATTTGAATGGCCTGTTTTCAAAAATATAAGATTTTACCAAGTAATCAACAGCCTTTATGTACACTGTTTCATTAGTTTTATTTACCTTCTTGTCATAGGCCAGCGCGCCCTCCCAAAAAAAATAATGGGAACTAATCCCACAATTAGAAATTTTTATATATATATATATATATATATATATATATATATATATATATATATATATATGTCAGGAAAATTTTCTCTTGGGATATTCAACAACAGTAAGAGGGCTAATTGTGTTTAACTTTTTTATGCAATGTCAAGCTTTCAAAGTCATTTACTAAAAATTGAGTTCAAATTATGATACATTTCAAAAGATATAGGCAGTAGGTAATGATAGGTAGGTGAGTTCCGAAAACTAAGATTCAATAATATGAGGAAATTCAATGAACATTAATTTTATCATTTTTTTTGATACGTAATCAGGAACGAAAGAGTGACTGCACACAGAAAAGAATCAATTTGACATGCATAGTTATATTATTATATCTCTTCAAATATGTAATGACATAAACTCAATTTTTAGTAGCCCCGATGAAGA
This sequence comes from Cynegetis impunctata, assembly GCA_030704885.1. Lineage (NCBI taxonomy): Eukaryota > Metazoa > Arthropoda > Insecta > Coleoptera > Coccinellidae > Cynegetis > Cynegetis impunctata. The sequence goes on along the minus strand of JARQZK010000009.1, from coordinate 1,293,217 downwards.
AGTAAATGACTTTGAAAGCTTGGCATTGAATAAAAAAGTAAAACATTTTTTGGTTCCGTTACATAATGGCTCCCATCAAACCAAATGAGCTGAAATTTGGTATATTGGCTTTTTGTCGTGGCAGAACGAAACTATCAAAATTTGAGTAAATTTCTCCAACCGCCACCATTTGTATGTAAATATTTTTTGTATTTTCGTGGGGTTTGAAAATTTCTCCACAGCTTCTGCAGATTGAGTTAGAGGGTTGAAATTTGGTACTCATGTTTTTCGAGTTAATCTTAAAATACGATCCTTTGTGAGTTTCAACTATATTCCTTAAGCTTCGCGAAACAAACTATTCCGTTCGAATCTCATTTCGACTTGCTTCGCAATCAGTACGCGATGCACTTCGCGAATTTTTTATTTTTCCTTCGAATAAAATAGATTATATAACTCATGTATGAATAAGCCAATAGAATCCGTGAATTTTGCATAACTAACATTAATATTTTTTATTCGTTATATAATCGTAACGAATACCACCCGAGCAATCAAAAATAATCGTTATACTGACCTCGTCACTCAACGTATTTTCTTAAAACACGTATTTTCGCAAAATACGTCTCGTGACTCGGAAGTATAATCGATTATTTTCGATGCTCTTGTGATATTATAACTGATTATATAACTCATGTGTGAATAAGCCAATAGAATCCATCAATTTGCATAGCTACTGCGTATTGATAAGTGAATATACCCTTGACGACGTGATATAATCGTTTAGGTGTTTCGCCTCGTGTCAAAATGTGAATGTTTTCATATGGACGATGTTTTGACGTTTGTCGAAAAAATTTGATATTCCTTATTCGTTATATAATCGTAACGAACACCTACTTGAGCAAACGCAAATAATCGTTATACTCAGTGGCGTAACAAAGGAAGTTGCCGCCCGAGGCAGATGTCTTAGTAGCGCCCCCCACCATAAATAACATTTTTTCAAAATTTCCGTTTGGTTTTGTTGCTAAACAAAGGCAAAAGATGTTACCCTTGACGATGTAGCAAGTCTTCACAAATAATACAAAAATGAAAATCTTCCAAGTTTTGGTTGTCACTGTCACTCAAGCATCTCAACATAATATGTAGAATTACAAAGAGTGAGATGAAATTTTTAAATTTATATAGGAAAAAGTGGCATAACATTGTTCTATATTGCTTTAAAAAATCCTCAAATATACATTGCATATTCTAGACATAAAGAATTTTTAAAAATTAAATAAATAGGGTACGAACATAACAAGTAAGTCGCTGTAGAGGTGTAGGTGGCGGTCTCGGTCGATGTCGACATCTATTTAAAACAAACACATTGAGTTCAATGGGATAACATAGCAGGTAAAGGCGCGGTGGAGGTTTACCGTAATGTCATCCAAGAGGTTTACATCGATGCTTTTGAAAATCAAATCAGTGTTTCACATGGATGCTTACCGCGCGGTCTACAAGGATGCTTCGCTGTGATTGCGTTCAAGGCAGTGTTGTCATCACCCTCAACAGCAACTCGCATACAGACGTGTGGCGCTTTGATTTACTCACACAGAATGATATTTGTAATCGGTATAAAACAATTGAAAATTATACAATTATTTAACAAACGAAAAGTCAAGAAATTAATAATAAGAATAAAATTTAACATAAAATATTATTTATTGCCACCAAATGAAAAAATAATTATTTTACAAATAAAAAGTCAAAAGGTTAATACTAAAAATAATGAAAAAGTTTTTTCATTCATAATCATAACTATCGCTAATAATCTCAGAATCTGAAATGGTTAATGTATCCTTTCAGGAACTGGAATTAATATCTGGAGTTGATGGCTGAGGCTGCGATGTACGCTTGGCAAATGAATATGATTTATTGGTCCCAATATTATTTAGCACATCAATTGGTATTTCGTAATCATAGCAGCTTTTATTGGTTCTTCTTGAAGAGTATTTAATCATTAAAATAGAGTTTAATGACTTCAGACTCATTATTTCGAAGCTTCGAATTTGTTATGTTCACGGCACTAAATATCCTTTCAATCTCAGCATTCTATTTCATTCAAAGGCTACAAGAGGGAAAAGGCCAGACTTGTCAGAATGATTTCCGATTTCGGAACGCAGTTCCGAATATAGAATTATTATTTGAACTCTAGAAGTTAACGTTAGAATAGTCGCTAGACTTTTTTGTCGCTAAATTGGCAACACTGGCTCGACTGAGCATCGCTGGTAACCTCCTTGCTATGTGCGGTCGACATCGACCGCGACTTAACTAGTGGCATCCACCGCGACCTACACCTCCACCGCGACTTACTTGTTCTGTTCGTACCCTTACTCAGTAGAGTTTACATTTTGATGAGATTTATGCAAAAAAAAGTCATAAATGAGACCGCCTTTTCGCAATCTCCGTTCTAATTGCTTCCATTTCAAAAATATTGCGCTATGTGCAGGGCTGCATGGTCTTGGATTCAACAAAGGGTTTCTTTGTTCTTTGATTTAAATCAGCTCTATTCAAATCACAAACCAGGATTCAAATGTTAGTTTATTTCAATTGATTAAATTTGAAAAATCATTACTTCAAATCAAGTAATGAAATTTATCGAATACATAAAATGAAAAAACATAACACAAAAAAAATGCGGACGCTTCTGGCGCCTCTCAAGCTTGTGGCGCCCGGGACCGTCGCCCCCTTGCCCCCTTAAATAAGCCACTGGTTATACTGACCTCGTTTTTTTGAAACATCACGAGAGCGCTGCTCGAGTTTCGCGAAATACGTCTCGTGACTCGGAAGTATAATCGATTATTTTCGATGCTCTTGTGATATTATAACTGATTATTCCTTTTGTATGATTTTCAACCAATCAGAACTATCAATTTAGATGAGTTACCTGGTATAATTTCGATAATACCTGATTACACATATAAACAGGACCATCAAATTTTGAAGTTTATCAATAACTGTTCAGAAATGAGTCGATTCGGAGATTTTAATTAATTTACTCAATAAACCAAATCAAATAGAATATGCTTTATTGTCTTAAAATTATACATTGAATTGACAAAGCGAAAAAATAGTAACTAAATAATGTAAAACATAAAAATAAACACACATCAATCAAAAAATATACTTACTAAACAATGTAATACCTAGAAATAAAAATCGCGCCATATTTCCATAAAAAATATATACAAACTTTACAATAAATCCTCCTCAATCGAAGCTGATGCCGGTGTTATTCAATTTGGTCATATCGATCAATCACTGCTCAGAAAAGTAGTCCTCTATACAGTAATAAGGTTTATCAAGAAAATGAGATTTTGTTCGTTTCCGAAAATTGGTCAAGGAAGTTATAGTTTTTAATTCCTCTAGAAGGTGATTGTAAATTTTCTTAGCATTGTAAATGATTGACTTTTTTGTTAATTCAGAGGAAGGAATAGGGAGGTGAACATGATGTCCCGAAGATCTGGTGGAATACCCGTGCTGTGACACCAAGGGTACGGCATGAAGATACTTATGAATCAAGCACACAGATTCAAGTAAATATAAAGAAGGAAGCGTCAAAACTCTATTTTTCTTGAAATAAGGTTTGCAATGAGCCCTATTTTTCAGAAGAAGCATGTAACGAATTGCTCTCTTCTGCAATTTGAGAATGGCGTCAAGTTGTGAAGAATTACATGAACCCCAAAAGGGAAGACCACAACGAAGATGAGATTCGAACAATGCAAAATATGCAATTCTTGTAGATGCCGTATCTAATTAACTTGAGATGGATTTAAAGGCGAAATAATCAAATACGATACTTAATTATGCAACAAGTTATCTATGTATAACCTGATTATTTTGAAGTGCTTATAGTATTACTACCTCAGATTACAAATCTGAGGTATGCAGACGATACAACACTAATAGCTGCGTCAGAAGAGGAAATGCTGAATCTTCTAAATCGAGTCGAGACAGAGAGCAAGAAATGTGGACTTATGATAAACGCAGAGAAAACTAAAATTATAATAGTCGATTGTTCCAACACACTACAACTGACAGACGCTCTACACAGATTCCAAGTCGTTGACCACTTCATGTACCTGGGCTCATATATCAGCAACACGGGTTCAAGTGAGAGCGACATCCGAAGGAGAATAGGACTAGCAAAAAGTGCAATGAGTATACTACTCAGGATCTGGAAACACAGATCTATTACAAAAACAGCAAAATAAAACTAGTTCGATCCTTGATTTTCTCCATTTTCCTTTATGGGTCTGAAACGTGGACAATCAAAATAGCAGACAGAAAAAGAATCGATGCCTTCGAGATGTGGTGCTGGAGGCGCATGCTCCGAATTCCGTGGACTGCACACAGGTCCAACGAATCAATCCTAAGAGAACTGAACATCCGCAAAATAAATAATTCTACCTGCTTTGCGAACATATTGAAATTTTTCGGACACATCGCGAGAAGAGATGATAACAACATGGAGAGGCTGATAATTTCGGGAAATACAGAAAGACGAAGGTCTAGAGGGCGTTCACCACGATGGACTGATCAAATTCAAAAGGCCACCGGTACCTCGTTCTACGATTCTATAAATGAAGCTCGGAATCGAAGTCAATGGAGAGTAATAACGTCACAAGCTGCCAATGATCACGATTCTCAGTAATGAGAGACCGATGAGAGAGAGATAGTATTACTACTGATAATTTTCTTATTTTTATTTTGATTCGCTATTAAAGCGTGGTTTATCAAATCATATTTCATTCCGTTCGAATCGCATCTTGACGCGATGCACTTCGCGCGAAATATTCGACTTCAGCGACGGAGCTCTGCTGCTCATGTGATTTGTTCTATCCCTAAGGTTTTCCTCGGCTGTAAATTGAATTACTTTTATTTTTTTATATTCCGATTGACTAATTTATCGTGGGGACTGTCAAATCAGTCTGATTTAACGGAATTATAGAATCATACGAAAAAATATAAATAATCAGTAGTAATACTATAAGTACTTCAAAATAAATACGGTTATACATGTCAAACTTCCTGCATAATTACAAATCGTGCCAGTTTGACAGAATAATCCTTCCGCTTCGCGGTCGGACTGTTTTTTTTTTCAAACTGTCAAACTGACACTCTTTGTAATTATGCAACAAGATATCGATGTATAACCTGATTATTTTGAAGTACTTATAGTATTACTACTGATTATTTTTTTCGTATGATTTTCAACCAATCAGAACGATCAATGTAGTTAAGTTACCTTGTATAATTTCGATAATACCTGATTATACATAGAGTAGCTCTACCAATCGAAAACTAACAGAACCGTCAAATTTTGACGTTTATCAATAAATGTTCAAAAATGAGTCGATTCGGAGATTTTTACTTAATATACTCAACAAATAATCGTATCAAATACAATGCGTACTTCGAAATAAATTCGGTTATACATCTCAAACTTCCTGCATAATTACAAATCGTGCCAGTTTGACAGAATAATCCTCCCGCTTCGCGGTCGGATTATTTAAACTGTCAAACTGACACTCTTTGTAATTATGCAACAAGTTATCGATGTATAAACTGATTATTTTGAAGTACTTATAGAATTACTACTGATTATATTATAACTCATGTGTGAATAAGCCAATAGAATCCATGAATTTTGCATAGCTACCGCGTATTGATGAGTGAATATACCATTGACGACGTGATATAATCGTTTTGGTGTTACGCCTCGTGTCAAAATGTGTATGTTTTCATAATGACGGAGTTTTGACGTTTGTCAAAAAACATCTCGTGGATGTTTCGCAAAATACGTCTCGTGACTCGGAAATATAATCGATTACTTTCGATGCTCTTGTGATATTATAACTGATTATATAACTCATGTATGAATAAGCTAATAAGTAGAATCCGTGAATTTTGCATAACTACTGCGTATTGATAAGTGAATATACCCTTGACGACGTGATATAATCGTTTTGGAGTTTCGCCTCGTGTCAAAATGTGAATGTTTTCATATTGACGATGTTTTGACGTTTGTCAAAAAAAATTAATATTTTTTATTCGTTATATAATCGCAACGAATATCACTCGAGCAATCGAAAATAATCGATTATACTGGCTTCGTCACTCGACAAAATACGTCTCGTGACTAGGAAGTATAATTGATTATTTTCGATGCTCTTGTGATATTATAACTGATTATTCTTTTTGTATGATTTTCAACCAATCAGAACGATCAATTTAGTTAAGTTACCTTGTATAATTTCGATAATACCTGATTATACATATAAAGAGGACCATCAAATTTTGACGTTTATCAATAACTGTTCAGAAATGAGTCGATTCGGAGATTTTACTTAATTTACTCAATAAATAATTGTATCACATATAATACGTAATTATGCAACAAGTTATCGATGTATAACCTAATTATTTTAAAGTACTTATAGTATTACTACTGATAATTTTCTTATTTTTATTTGGGTTCGTTATTAAAGCGTGGTTTGTCAAACCATATTTCATTCCGTTCGAATCGCATCTTGACGCGATGCACTTCGCGCGGACTATTCGACTTCAGCGACGGAGCTCTGCTGCTCATGTGATTTGTTCATTCCCTAAGGTTCTCTTCGGCTGTAAATTGAATTACTTTTATTTCTTCATATTCCGATTGATTAATTTATCGTGGGAACTGTCTAATTTAACGGAATTATAGAAGGACGACTTCATCAATGAATGAATCGCTCTCGAACTAATAATATTCCCCAGTTCGAGATTAATATATAGTTCTCCAGTTGTTCTGGCAACTTCCAACTGAACGTTTTGATTAATACGTGAATAATTCAGGACTGAAACCAGCCGTTTTGATTTCCAACTTCCACCAGATCTCCCCAAATTGAATTATGAAATATCAATAAGTTCCGAATTTCATTCCATACCTGTTAATTAGGTTTAAATGAATTTATCGTTCGGTGGCAAATTTCGTTGATATTTGCGCGCTTTTTCAAGTATTAATTTATGTATGATTTTGCATTCATCGACCCAGAATGTGGAATTCTAATTTTCGGTCGGATTGTCCGAAGAGATTTTATTGGTTATTGATGTTCCGCATGCAAAATTTTTAATTCATTAGTTTTGTTTAATCTTCACAATATTGTGAAACATTAGTTAAACGCGGGAGGTTGGATTATAATAATGCATTCCAATTTAACGTTGTGCATTATTTTGCGGTTTACCGAATTTCGCATATACAGTATCAGAAATGATGGCGCGAGGTTTATGAAAATAAATGACGGGATGAATCCGGAGTGTTTCGCCTGTATTTCACCGTTCAGACATCAGTTGGGTATACAGCATTTTGAATGTATTATGATTGTGGGCAATCGATTTTCTGCGAGTTAATAACAATTACCATGCAATAACTTGTTACAATAAAATATGTCATATTCATTTATATCAAATATATATATATATATATATATATATATATATATAAATATAAATATATATATATATATATATATATATATATATATATATATATATATATATATATATATATATATATATATATATATATATATATAATATATTATATATATATATATATATATATATTTATATTAAAAATTAAATAATAAGAAAACAACTTGTCTAAAAACCACAAAATGAAAATAACTTTTTATTGGACTAGTTTCGCCTGTTACAGCATTACCAAGACTGAATACATAATTGCAAAGACATCGCTTGAAAATATAAGTATTTCGGTTCGGTACCAGGGGGTGGTAAAATGTAATCGATGGGTCCAAGTTATCAGAGATTTAACAGTGGGGAGTGGTTTAAGTCTAACTGGTCATTGAGAAGAGATATTTACGATAAGTTGTTGTCAAGTCTCCTTTTATTTTAGTGATGGTAACATATTGATGCAATCATTTTGATAAAGGTCAAAGTAACAGACCGAAACGTTAATGAAAATAGAAATATATATAATCGTAAGATTGTTTAACTGAACCAAAAAGCCTACTAACTTTGTTCTTTAAATATAAATAAAATGGTTCAAGAATATAATGAAAATAACTATATATATATATATATATATATATATATATATATATATATATATATATATATATATATATATAAATTCGATGGACGATGAATCAACTCTGTGGTAGTTCATATTTATATTAAAAATTAAATAATAAGAAAACAACTTGTCTAAAAACCACAAAATGAAAATAACTTTTTATTCGACTAGTTTCGCCTGTTACAGCATTATCAAGACTGAATACATATGACTCTAGATGTTCCCTAAATGCTGATTGTCCGTTTTTTAGATGTTCTTTTAGCCTGGTTTCAAAACATCTCCCGGTCTGACCTATATATGTTGAATTACATTCTTCACATTCCATTCTATAAATTCCTGTTCTCTTCATTGGATCGACTTTTGACATTTTGTTATTAAAAATCATTCTATCCAATCTGCTGTGACTCGAAAAAGCAGTATTCAAATTATTATTTTTTTTCGATGAATTGAATACTGCTTTTTCGAGTCACAGCAGATTGGATAGAATGATTTTTAATAACAAAATGTCAAAAGTCGATCCAATGAAGAGAACAGGAATTTATAGAATGGAATGTGAAGAATGTAATTCAACATATATAGGTCAGACCGGGAGATGTTTTGAAACCAGGCTAAAAGAACATCTAAAAAACGGACAATCAGCATTTAGGGAACATCTAGAGTCAAAAAAACATAACATCTCATCCTCTTTCAAACCAAAAATTCTTCATTACTGTGATAAAGGTATGATAATGAACTTCCTGGAAGCCATGGAAATAAACAAGATCCAAAAATCCCATAATTACATTCTTCTCAATGACCAGTTAGACTTAAACCACTCCCCACTGTTAAATCTGTGATAACTTGGACCCATCGATTACATTTTACCACCCCCAGGTACCGAACCGAAATACTTATATTTTCACGCGATGTCTTTGCAATTATGTATTCAGTCTTGATAATGCTGTAACAGGCGAAACTAGTCGAATAAAAAGTTATTTTCATTTTGTGGTTTCTAGACAAGTTGTTTTCTTATTATTTAATTTTTAATATAAATATGAACTACCACAGAGTTGATTCATCGTCCATCGAATTTATATATATATATATATATATATATATATATATATATATATATATATATATATATATATATATATATATATATATATATATATATTTATTTATATATATATATATATATATGTATATATATATATATATATATATATATATATATATATATATATATATATATATATATATATATATATATATATATATATAGTTATTTTCATTATATTCTTGAACCATTTTATTTATATTTAAAGAACAAAGTTAGTAGGCTTTTTGGTTCAGTTAAACAATCTTACGATTATATATATTTCTATTTTCATTAACGTTTCGGTCTGTTACTTTGACCTTTATCAAAATGATTGCATCAATATGTTACCATCACTAAAATAAAAGGAGACTTGACAACAACTTATCGTAAATATCAAAACAGGCTAAACTCACCACAATTAAAAACTTTTCACATAAATATCAGATTAAATATCAATATAGAATTACATTAACAATTTATAAATACTTCGCAAAACAAAACTTGACACAGTAACAAATTTAAAAAAATTTTCGTCTACATAGACACGTCAGCCTTCGCTTTCAGTTAGAAAGTGAAACACCTGTTATAATTTCAGTTGTTCCTCCCTGTTTGTCATTTGCTCAGGATATTGTTATATATTCTACTAAGGCTCTTGATATCTGTTTTGTCATTAATGGCATCCGGGGTTTGTTTTATAAAAATCATCTCATGAAACTCACGTTTTCTTTTATGGTATTCTGATTTCAAAATTTTTGTAGAGGAGAAATCAAATTGACGTTTTAATGTTTGTTCGTGTTTTTTCAAGGCGGTGATGTTCTTCCGATCATATTTATGTCCATTCAGTCTGTTTTTCAAATGCTGGCTAGTCTGACCAATATATACACCCGAGCAGTCAAGGCATGGTATCTGATATATGGTGTGCGTTTTACTATTATCCGGTATTCTGCTTTTCAATTTGCTGAAGTTAGATTGCAACAAGTTATGTCCCTTATGACACATTTTCATGTCATGTTTTTTGAAAAGCTTTTCCAGGTTTTCCGACAGCCTTGGAATATATGGTACAGGCAGATATTGATAATTTTCTTGAACTTTGTCTACATTAGTGCTGTTGTTATTAATTTGCTGTGTTTGGTGTTGCTCGAAAATTGAAATCAGAATACCATAAAAGAAAACGTGAGTTTCATGAGATGATTTTTATAAAACAAACCCCGGATGCCATTAATGACAAAACAGATATCAAGAGCCTTAGTAAAATATATAACAATATCTTGAGCTAATGACAAACAGGGAGGAACAACTGAAATTTATAACAGGTGTTTCACTTTCTAACTGAAAGCGAAGGCTGACGTGTCTATGTAGACGAAAATTTTTTTAAATTTGTTACTGTGTCAAGTTTTGTTTTGCGTAGTATTTATAAATTGTTAATGTAATTCTGTGATTTATGTGAAAAGTTTTTAATTGTGGTGAGTTAAGCCTGTTTTGATATTTACGATAAGTTGTTGTCAAGTCTCCTTTTATTTCAGTGATGGTAACATATTGATGCAATCATTTTGACAAAGGTCAAAGTAACAGACCGAAACGTTAATGAAAATAGAAATATATATATATATATATATATATATATATATATATAATATATATATATATATATATATATATATATATATATATATATATATATATATATATATATATATATATATATATATATATATATATATATATATATATATATATATATATATATATATATATATATATATATTATATATTTAAATAATGTATTTCCTTGCTGTTTTTTCAGTGTGTATACGTATCACTCTATAGATTTCAATTTATCAAAACTTCTATACATGAAAATTCGTGATTAGAATAAATTTTCCAAAAAATCTGGTTTCTTAGACTAAAAAATGGCTGTAAAAAAACTGTTTTTGAATGTTTGTTTTTTTCGGCTTTCATGGATTTTATAATTTATATTTTTGATAAGTAGGTACATGTTTGCATATTTTAATAGAGATAAAATTTATAAATTTAGAAATTTCAATTTTTCTTTCAGAAAAAACAATATAGGCCCATTTGAAATTAGTAAGATTTTTCAAAACATTAGTTTTCATGAAAAGCATGTTCATGAAATTTCATAACTTGATAATAATTTTCCAACAGCCATGCTCCCCAATATGTAATCGGTTTATTATTCTATATTGTCTACGCTCCATTATGTGTTATTCCCGAGGGACAGACTTAATTAGTAATTACCGTATCTTGATGAATTAATGATTGAAGTAAATTTAATACAACCACCTGAGTTACGTATTATTCCAAATTGGTTGTGCGGTGTATGTTCTGAGAACATGACAGTGTCTCTCACCTACCTTTTAACCATTTTAACGATGGAAGATTAACTAATAAATCATTTTACGTGGTCCTGTTCTATTTATTTTTACGTATGCAATAAAAATTAATTATTCTACGTTACATATCCTTTGTGACACCATCCAAAATGATTACATTCAAGTAATAAACAAAGATGTAGTTGACATATTGAATAACAATCAAATATACAATAAAGGTTAAAAAAGCACAAATGTGACAAACAAGTTAATAAACTTATAAAATTTAATGAACTTGCTACAAATAGAAAACATAATTTTAATTATAGTAAAATGAAAATATCAGAAAAGAAAGCAATGTGGGACAGTTCAAAAAAGTTTGAATCAAAATGAATTTAACAAACATCATCAACGATAAACTATGAGCCTTTTTCTCGATGTTTCGTTCTTCAATAGACATGATGACAGTAACTAAGAATCACTATAATATTGTATCTATCTAATGAAATAGGATTCATAGACTTATTTATTTTCATATTGAGAGCGCAATTGGTTATATATTTGATTAAGTAAAACTACAAAATGCAGCAATTCGCCATGATAGGGTGAAAACGAATCAGAGAGAATTATGTCATAGCGTTGTAAATATAAACTTGTTTCGTTTGTACTTCGATAATCTCTGCATGATTTAATCGTTTTTATCTTCTCTTATCAAGTATTTAGTGATTCCCAACGATCAGTTGCATAATTTTGTCTTCCCAAAAGACAAATTAGCCATGGAACAAGTATTTACCAAGGCAAATACCTCTAAATTTGTGCCTGAAAGTAGCTATTAATATTCATATAATCATCCCATCACAAACTATACATGGATTGTGAGCACTTAGGTATGTATCAATACAATATAGAAAAAAAAAATTGAATGGGTAAATTATTGTGTATGCAATCTTTATTTAATTTGAAGTAATCGAAAATACATCAGTGAGCCCTGTAAATGAGTTATATAGTCTAATTATTTTTAAGGACTGAGGGTAAGTATATGGTTAGCTGGAATACTTTTGTATTCTTCAATTAAGTCTATTAAGAAGGTAATAACAATTAATAATATAATAATAATATATCTTTATTTAGCCTTCTGCTATTTACATCACAAAAATGTCTACTTACATAAGTTTTCTTAATTTACATAACAATCTAACTATGCAAGTATATGTTAAGTTTCCTCTAGAATACTCTTAAAGTAGGCGCACTTTTAATATCATCAGGCAGATCATTGAAGAAGCGAACCCCATCATAAAATGATGTTTTCTGCAAGTTAGTAGTCTTCACCAACGAAATATTAAAATCTTTATTCGACCTCAAACCATACCCATGAAAACTCGATCTTACCTCCAAATAAGATTTTAAAAGCTAGGTTGACTATTGTGTTCAATGTTATACACCAATATTAAATTTGCTCTTCTGATGAACTGCCTGACATCAAGCCAATTCAGCCTGTCCAGCATATTCTTGATAGGAGTATATTTATCACAATTCAATATTATTCTCATTATCTTATTTTTTTGCAATTGCAATCTATTTAACTTTTCACCAGTACAAGATATTAACAATGAAGAAACATATGAAAAATGAGGAAAAATCATGGTATTATACACTAGTATTTTAGTCCATTGAGGTAAAAAACGCGATATACGCTTAAAATACCCTATTTTTTTACCAATCTTTTTGCATAGATACTCAACATGACTGTTAAAACTCAACTGTGGTTCCAAGATCACTCCCAGATACTTAATTTCAAAAATAGTATCAATTTTTTTCCCCTCTATAAAAATCAAATGTTCCGATTCATGAAATTTTAGACAATTAACCTTAGATCCTATAACATTACATTCAGTTTTCATGCAATTCAATTTCAATTTGTTTTGACATAGCCATTCATACAGACATTGTAATTCTACATTAAGTACAGGAACTATCTCATCAGTAGTTTTTCCAGAGACTGATATGAGCGTGTCATCAGCAAATAGGTTAACAAATGAATTTTTTAAGACCTTATACATATCATTTATATAAAGTATAAACAAAAGCGGGCCCAGCACGCTTCCCTGTGGTACACCCCATCTGCACAATTCCTAGGAACACCAATGTAAGACCGCGGATTCTTCATAATTTTATGCAATGTATATTTCAGAATTTAGAATAACTATTGATTTTCATTAATTGCAGTCAGCAGTGAACTTAGCTTTGTGAGATATTGTCGATTCACTGTAAGTTGCAGATGGGGTATAAGAAATACCACTATCTGATTTAGCTTCAATGATAAATATTTTCCTTGAAGGTAAAGAGTATGTCCATGCCGTAGTTAATGATAATGCAACTTTAAAAGGTGATGTAGAAAGAGGTTGAAGATTAGGCTACAAGGTTGATGTAGTATGGTTTATGTTTGAATGGCTTTACTTCTGAACTTGTGTGTCATGTGAACTTGGATTGATTTATCTGCAGTCTTATTCACTTCTCCTTGTGCAACATTCTCTATGTTTCCTTGCGAAAATAAAAATTTTAAAAAAATATTCAATATGAAAATTTTGAAACTGTGACGTACTTACTCAAATCAAATTATTGAGTTTGCGTTTTTCAAACAAAAGGTCACTCAATAAATTACAAGTATTTTTATTTCCTTGTAAATTTGCTAATAATGTGAATTTCATAGTAAGCCAAAATATTAAGGACAATAGTAGACAGCTATGTTGTTTTCAGTCACTTCCGTTAAGCTCTGTATCCTCATTATTAAGACAAGGTAATAGACTACGTTGATTTTCACGCTGATTATGATTGATTGAATAAAATAGATAGCTGTACTTCCAGCTCCAAATGTTTTGAAGTAATTCTTTTTTGTTTCGAAAGGTTTTCCTATTCTTCAATTAATAGCTTTCTTCGTTTTTTGAGCATACGTGTTCGTTCTGTAATATGAGATGTGCGTTTTCTTTCATCTTATTATTGACATTTAAATTTTGTGATACTCCATAAAATGGTCCATATCATTTAGCAGTCAGAATATGAATAAAATAGCCATTAGTATAAATGTTACCTCAATATGGTGAAATGATATATTTTGAATTTAGACATCAAAAAAGCCACACACAAAGTGACCTTCACAGAAATCAATTGAAGAACTTAGACCTATAGTTGTTGGATTTGCCGAGCAAGATGAACTACTCATTTCGCATTGTTTTGTTGTTTGAAACGTGAAAAAATAATTTGTTAGGAGCTTTTATTGTTGGTACTATCGGACTGAGACAAAGCACGGCACGCTTTAATATTCATATTGTTCTCGCAAAATTGCGGAATTATTGTATTGGAATCTGATATTTACTATTCATTAACAATGCTGTGAAGCAGACGCAGTGACATCGAGGAGCGTTTTAGCGCAAGTTTTAAACTTTAAATTGAATGGCAATATTTGTCCCAAAAAATTTCATTTTCCCATATAGAAGTACACTATATTTTGGAATAAGTGGATATCTGAACATTATAGAATAGTTTTTAAAAATCAGTGATAATGCCTATTATGCATATTAATTACATAGCACTGTTCTTTTAGAACAAGTATTCAAAAATCTCATCTAGCTTTAACCCATTTACACAGTAGTGATTTGAATTTATGAATTATGAGTTTTCTCGGTGTATTGAAAAAATTTTCATTTGCGAGTGGCATATAATACCTTAGATTCAACTGCCCAGAAAAGTTCGTGGGAATTGGGAAGAAAGTGTTTGTTGCAGTATGGATCAAATGTGGAAAATAACGGAACGTAATGCTCCATGTTTTGCTATGGAGAGAAAGTTTTGTTTACACAAATGTGTTTCATCTTTCAAGTACCTATTTGACCAGGATATTATCGAAATCAAGTCTATAATTACCGGCTTATAGTTGTATAAGACTACAATTTTTTAAATGTAGTTGAAAAAATTTTATCACTTAAAAGCGATCCATGTTTTTTCAGAAATTAATCGTATTGGAAATGAAACGTAATAATGATTTCTGTCGATTTCATCATAACTTTTATTATTTGGCTAAACAATAATGAACATTTCAGTGGAAATTCAAAATTATTGTTATATTTTTCCCTTGTAGGTCTTGCGTAGGATGAAATTTGCTTATTGTTATCCTTCTAAAATTTAAATGAAATATATATTGTTGGCTGAGTTCCACTGAAACTTTCATACCCCAATAGGAAAAAATTATAGAGACAATTCGACCAAATCATCATTTTGTTTTATTCCTTTTATTGCATCGGCTTAGTATAAAGTTTGCTGATTATTACATCTTTCTAAAAATATTATAAAATTCTATTTGCAGTTTTTGACTAATTCAAACTCTGTTCTTTGATAATACCTTGAATTGAAATAGTTATTCAATAAACTAGTTTATTAATGACAGCGATTAATGGTTGAGATATTTTAACGCGTGAGCGGAGCGAGCGCGTTAATAGTTCGAAACCATTAATCGCTACATTAATAAACGAGTTTATTACAAGATTTTTCCGTCTACCTCATCATTAATTGAGTATAAATAATTCTTGATTGAAATAAATTTTTATTTTGCATGACAGATACACTTGACACAATATAAATTTCTATGTTCATTTCGATATATTTATATTTATGCTCCCGATGGAACAATTTGAGAAATTCATAGATGGAATATTAGACATGTGACATTCTGAATAGTTAACATTACCTACAATATTCGATAAGGAATATGTGGAACTGGTGGAAGCTGAAGTGTTATTTACTTTCTAACTATTATTGCATAAAATTTTTTCCGCAGTTTCTACTTTATTTTGTATAGAGTTAAATTTTTCGATTTGAATTATGAATTCCTTTTCTCTGTGGAATAACAGTACAGACACAGAATAATTCAACTATTCCGTGCTGAATACTTCTGTGTTTGGTTGCCCATGACAATCATACATTAAAATAGGAGAAATTGCACATTAAAATGGGCCATTAATGATCAATTTCGTGTACGTTAAAGTAAGCTTTTATTTAGAGGTCGACGGAAAACGTTAATTTTTAAGCAACTCACAAAGCATTTATTTTCCTAACAAGTGTGGAAACTGGAACTTTTTTGCACGTGTCTGCGGTGTTAGCAGTCGCGTGCGGAAATCTTTCCATACCAGTAAGAAACAACATTCTTTTACGAGTGTGCTAAGTAAACTGGAACTTTATTATTTTCGAACATTGTAGAACAATAATCAACTCAATTATTATTACTAGTATTATTAAAAATGTTAACATTACAAGAACAATGAATAGCACTTTGTAGATTAGAAAAAAACAGTCAATTTGGCACATTAGAAATGTTCTCCAGGTTCTGAGGATTATGCCTCATTTTCACAATTTCTGATGAAGACGACTTCGACATTCTGCAGATGCTTTGATTGCGTTTTGAATTTAGTTTGGCATGTTTATTTAAATTTTTGTTCATTCTGAGGTCTGTATTTTCCGCACTAATGCGAAAAAGTATTACTTTCCACACTAAAATGTACAAAAATTTATTACGTTGAGAACATTTCGTCTCTTTGGAAGTTGTGTCCGAAATGGTAGACGTGAAACTTGTATCACTGTGTGATTTTCTGTAAATTTCTCAAAATCTGTTGTTTTTCTCATTGAAATGGATTTCCATCAAGTCACAAAATATTGAAATATAAATCACCGCATCAAAAATGGCGAATGCGCTGACATTAATTATAACTCTTATAATTAATTATGACCTATGATTAGGGTTGCCATCACCTAAATTGCTGATGCCGGACAAAAATTTTAAAAACCCCGGACATTTCTGTGAAATTTTGATTTTTCCCCGAACACCCCGTAAAAAATTTTCTTTTTTGAATAAAATAAAACATCGTTTATATTTTAGTTTTTCATTTATCTAAACTTTAAACCGCTTGTTTGCCATATAAACAGAACAACAAAAAAAAATTAAATTCTTTTATACACAGTTTACAGTTTTCTCTTTTTTTTTGGTATCATCAAATAAAAAAACAACTCATGACGATTATTTTTGGCAGAACAAAAATCAAATAGACTAGATTCTACGTTGTAATAGTAAATTATAAGATAGGTCATCTAGTTCGGTTAGAAAGGTTAGGTACCCAAAAGTCTGAATTATTCATAAACTATAAATCAAAAGTAAGTAACAAGTTTTAATTTTAACGAGATCAAGTTCTTTTAACTAATTCAAATCAACTTGGAATTTTTCAGACTTGCCAATTTTTCCCAAAATGTCTTCATTTTTCATCATGAATTTGTGAAAGTCGTGAAGAATTTGTGTCAAGTCTTTAAAATTAGACTTTATTTTGATCAGAGAAGAATGCGTATGTTATTTAGCAAGTTTCTCTCCTTCCTCCATTACTGCGACCCTAGCGAAAAAACTCACTCTAAATTCGCATTGTGAGCTGATATACAAAAATATAACTATGCAATTTTGAGCATTTTATAATATAGATGTTTCAAAAAATTCGGCCACAACCGGTTTACATTAAAATTTAATAGCTCATCTCCGTCACTGACACTCAAGCTTCACACACCCGGACACAAAATTTGTCCGGGTTTTACCCGGACATATTTTGAAAGCCCTGTCCGGACGACCCCCGGACGCCCCCTAAACTAGGACAAATCCGAAACCCGAACGGATGGCAACCCTACCTATGATGTATCTTATTGATTACACATTACTCTGAACGTTATCTTTTTGATTTGACTTAATTCTGTGAGTTATCTGTTGAATTTTGCTTCTTTCTTTATTGACAATACTGCAAAAGTGGACGAAAATCAGGCATGTCCTCGAAAAATAATAGACACAGGAAAAACAATAGGTCGATTTTAATTTCGCAGGTATTCTTGTAATTGAACTGAAGAAGACATGTAAGATTTATGGAATCTACCTTTACACCAAAAAAATACTGTTTTTTATAGAGGCGTCTCTGCGTTTCTTTGACCAAAATACAATAAAGAAAATGAAGGACACCCTACTGCGTAGCACTAGAAATGATAAAACACCTCGGCGCATGTGCATGCGCCGAGGTAAATAAAATGTAGGAAAATTGCAATAAATGTATTAATAAGTCGATATTACGAATAAAATCCGTGAAAATTTAGCAAAAAAATTCATTGATTGACTGTCGAATTTGAATATGAATCAAATTGATAAGATGGGAAGCAGACACAGACGCAGAATCAGCTGAAGCTATCAACGTCGCTTGGTTGCCGTGGCACACAGAGCACTTCGACACATGTTTTGTAGGACTTCGTACATATCGACCTTGGCGCATGCGCATGTCGTAATGCCTATCTAAAAAACGCTATATTTTTTTATTCTTCGTTGTTAAAAATTGGAAATTCAAATTCCCTAATGAAATCATATGTGTTTTATCGATATCCGTTGAAATTTTTAAAATCGAGCCAGTTACCAACTTTTTGTCGTGAGACTATAACCCCTTTAGCTTCGCCTCGGGGTAATAATTCGTTAATTTTCGGGACATTTCGATTTTGCAGATTTTAAACTTTTAATTAACCCAAACCCAGGAATCCATCATTATTAACAACTTCAACTAGCAATTACACTAACCATAATTCAAAATAAATCATGAAAAATATAGAAATAGACAACTAATATTGAAGTTTCGCTTATCACTTGGTGAAACATGATTAATTACTGATATTTAAAATGAAACACTTGGCGTAACGTTTCACAAATATATCAAAAAATGAAAATTAAATCAGTCAACTAGTTTCGGATTATAGACCCAGTATCAAGACTGAATTATTATCAGTCTTAATGATGGGTCCATAACCCGAAACTAGTTGACTGATATAATTTTTGGAACGATACTCCTTACGGCAGGCTTGAAGGAGATAGGGAATTTGCTGCGCGAGCAAACTGAAAAAATGTTAGACTAAAACAGTAAGAAAAACATGTAACGGAAGTGCAACACGCATGCGTCATTCTTTCTTTATCTTTCTCCTTCTGCTACGACATATACATGAAATTCTTGTCGAAGCACGTGGTTTATACTTACATTATAAATTCATTTTACTCGTAAATAAATACGTTTATTTTCGTATAGTTTGTAAATCTTCAATACGATATCATTATTATATTAATAATTATATTATAATGTCGAATCTGAAAGACCTTCGTTCCTACCTGGTGTCCCATGACACGACATCTTTCTTTTTTTATTTTCAATATATTTGTGAAAAGTTAATCCAAGTGTTTTATTTTGAATATTAGTATACAAGTTGACCATGGTCAATTTGATATACTACATAAAGTGAACAAGGAAAATTCATCAATATTTAAAAAAATCCAAGGGAGCTGGTTATATGTATTCCCCGGTGAGAATTCTACATGCATAATCCAACAGTGAATCATAGAAATTTTCAAGTCGCCTCGAATTAAAATCTGCATACAGCTGTTTCGATCTCATTAGAGCAGCTCATTTGAGTCGGAGTGAATAAACAAATTTCCAATTGTTCCCCAATACAAATCGCAGTAGGGACTACTATATGGATAACAACCTAGAGCACCCTCCAAATGCAGAATCCCGTCGGGAGAATACATAACTTCCTGACATGAAATGTCTACTCTGGAGCTGTGGAGTATGTAGCAGTCGAGGTGATTTGAAGATTTCAATAGTTCACTTTTGGATTGTGAATGTTAAATTATACATATAACCAGCTCCCTTGGAGAGGCTTGACAATTTTTCAAATTATTGAAGAATTTTTCTTGATCACTTTATGCAGCAACCATAATTACGTTTCGAACCTACAAATAGCTTGAGAAATGTTGTGTTTTTACAGTTGACAACTGCAAAATAAAAATCACCCTCAGATCCTCTAACGTACAATCTAAAATTGAAATTTCACTCTAATAGTCCAAGATCCCATAGCCGCCAGACGTCCATTATTTTCCCAGTAATAAAATTTGTGGGATGAAGTAGTGCTCGTATATACTTTCAGTGTATGGATACTCGCTATCTTGTGCCGACGGCCAATTTCCAGGTATCAGGTGCTAAAGATGGAAAAAACTCGACCTACTTCTCTTATTTTCTCAGTCTTGATTTTTATATATGATACTCTGGGAGCCATTTCAATATCTTCTGCAAGCTGCCAGACCGATCGTATGGGCCAAACATCCCGCCAGACACACATTAAGTGTGAGTATGACAGTATGACTGAAATGTCATGATTCGCCCATTTGAAAATAAAAATAATAATATCGAAAGTACGTATACTCAAACATAGAGCATGCTTGAGTAGACAGTAAATATAGAAGGGTGTTCGACGCGCATAGATAATCACTATCACGCTTAAATAGGCCTTTTCATCACAGAATTTTTTTGTGCGCATGCGTCAGTTTCCGCCATCTTTTTCGTACTGTTTTTAGTAAACAAGCATGTTAAAATACCTGCGCTCAGACAATTTAAATCAACAACTATTAAATACATGAAATAAATTGCAGTAAAGTAACAGAAAAATAGAACAAGAAGTGTGTTAATTACAAAATAAATTTTTCAAGTCACCTATAGTGATGTTATCTGTACGAAAAGAAACAACAAAACGGTGTTGTTATGAAGTATGTGAGAGTGATACACGGTATAAGGCATTCAAAGCCAATACTTATTACTTCATAAATTTTCCAAAACCTTGCCTACAATATCAAAAAAAAATTATCAAATCATCAGGCAAAATACATATCAAAACATGTTCAAAATGTGATATATGGGTGAAAAAATGTGGTCGAAGTGACAGAGGTTTTCGAATGATTGATGTTGTTACTAAAGATACTTATATCTGTTCACTACATTTTCATGGAAAAAGTCCAACTGAAGAAAATCCCAATCTTCTGAGCTATCGAGAATTTCAACAAATTGATTGATCAATAATTAAGGTATTGTTATTCAATGAGTAAGATGTTTATAGTTATAACATCTATCTTGTTTGTAGGTCCTGAAAGCAAGAACCAGTTTATTAAACAAATAGAAAAGAGTTTATATGGAAGAAACAAATGGATCTCTACCAACAAAAATAAAGTACACTGTCATTACTAAGCAGGTAAAGTTTAAATGTAAAAGTCTATAGATTAAAATTAAAACTCTTTTCTATTATTATAGACATCAACGGTTCATGAAGAGGTTCACAGTATTATTGATAAAAATTTGTGTTTCAATTCACAATTTCCAGATAATTCCTTATCTTCAGAGATAGCTGTACTTGGAAGAAGTGAAATCAGTGAAGAAACCATCAAAACTACTGGAAGCAGAGAAAGTCAAACCGATTTCGTGAAAATATGTAATAAAATTATTCAGGTTAATCAACGGAAAAGTTCAGCCATGGAAAAATGTCTGAATTCTATAGCTTTACAAGATTTTTGAGTCCAGCTTGTGAAGACTTATAGTATTCGGTATTCAAAAATCTAAACAATCAATGCAATAGTTAATTTTGGTATCATTGAGATTGCGCATGGGATATTTGATTGAAGATTTAGCTTACAATACTCCAAATGGCTGAGTTAGTTTTGTATCTGATGCTTATGAAGGATCAATATCGGATCCTGAAATATTTAAACGATCGAAACTTGCAGACTTTTTGCAACCTGGAGAAGTAGTACTTCTTCAAACAGTTTTATCATTGAATATGCATACCCTGATGTTACAAATTATATTTGTCTATGCATGTGTGGTTAACTTTCAAAATCCTGTAGTCTTTGACTGATAAATACAAAAGAATGTAATAATTGTGTAAATTGAAAAACAAAACAAATAGTTAATAGAAATTATCAAACATTTTCTGTACCATAGGTATATAGAAGTTCCATTGAACTTATAAATATTTGTATATATAAATAAATGACAATAAAGTCATTTATTAACTCTATTAATGCACTTATACATATATCAACTTTGATAATTTTTTTGTTGTTATTGTATTGAAAATAAAAGCTTACTATTATCATCTATTTTTATTTTTTTGTTCTAGAAATTTTAATGGTTTTTTGAAGCATTTAATGCATAATTTGCTGGTACAGGGTAAGCTATCTTTTTCACTGGCATCCAAATATTAAAGCATGTGCTATAATTTTCATTTGAGTGTTGATTATTGTTCACATTTTCAATATCACTTTCATCAACATCTTGATTTATTCACGATGTTACTAAATAATGTATTATTCATAATGAATTCATCCATAATTAAAGTTTTTTGGCACATCATTTGAAGGAAATGGTTGCCAAACTTGCGGATAATTAATGGCTTGAGATGTTATGGTTCACATTTCTTTTCTTCAAAACGTCCAGCCATTTTCCTCTGTCAACAGCAGGGTCAACAGGTACTTCATTTCGTATAGAATTAACCCTGACAAAATTAATTTGTTAGTATAATATTTGAATTAATATAATATTGTTCTCGTTGCTAACCTTTCAACCAGTTCACTTCTTTGCCTTTTTGAGAACGTCCGTGGCAGTTAAGCCACCTTTTTAATTGATCACAATGATATGTTTCAACCGAATTGTGAAAAAGTACAGTACCATCAATAATTCATTTCAATGATCGATAGATTTTCGGAGATAATATAGCTAGCCCAGCCATTATGGTACAAAACAGTACGAAACTTTTAAATTCCCGCTCTTTCAACATGGCGGCTGCGCATGCGCTTGTCATATGATGAAAAGGTCTATGGGCGAATCATGACATTTCGCTCATACTGTTTTTTTCCATCTTTAGCCTGGAATACCTGGAAAGTGGCCGTCGGCACAGGATAGTGAGTATCCATACAGTGAAAGAACATACGAGCACTTCTTCATCCCACAAATTTTATTACTGAGAAAATAAAGGACGTCTGGCGGCACTGGGATCTTGGACTATAAAGCGACATCTCTCCTGTCATTACATTATTATGATGAGAACTTATTGAGGATTTCGATGTTTTTTTATTGTTGATGTGTAAAATTGTTCCATATCTATTTCATAAGTCTTTCAGCTAATTTTTTGTGTGCTAAAAAATGCGTTTACAAGCGTCAATGGATTGAGGTCACTAGAAACCGATTCATCCTTTGATCTTTCAACCAGAAAATGTGAATTCAGTCGACCAAGTCATAAAGTCCAATATTACCGACAAAAATGATACGACAGAATACGAAAGAGGCACTTTCCTCGCTTAATTGTTAATTTTCCGTTTTACTGGGAGAACTTCAAGGGGTTGGTCAGCAGATATTAATATTCCGATCACGTATTTACTCTGAACGTTGCCCGATATAATATTTAAACTGTTTCAAAAACTCATTTTCTCTACGAAGAGTTGCTTTAATCGCCGCTATCTGGAAACATACATGCATTAATTAACATATTCGATAATCCGAAGACGATGATTTTCTGAAAAATGAGATACGTGTTTGTTTATCAGCCAGTATTTGAATGAATTTTTCCCGAAGAGTTCTAGATGGGGGTGTCATGAAAAAGAATTCAGCTATATAAAGTTATATAGTGATTGATGGTGATTGATAGGGGTTGATGTTGAAAAGTTTATGCAATAATGCCGTTATTGATATAATATGAAGAAGAAAGGTCTAATTTGCGAAGGAAGAGAATTCATTATTAAAATCGAAACCTTCAAAAGATATTTCATTCAAAAGATCAATTAATAGACATTTAGCTATTCGTTTTGACTAAATTCTCTTCAAAGTATAACTTACTATTTTAGTTTGTAAAATTTTAACTTTATACGTCGATGAAAATGTTTTTTCTCACATATTTAAAATTCTTAGTCACGTAACGAATGACAAATCATACATTCGGAATACAACAACAGATGGGTCAGCAAGCTGTGAAAGATAATATTGAAATAAGACGTGATTTATGGTGTTGACAAGATGCGAAGATTTTGGACTTCCACAGAAAACAATAATCACAACACACAAAACTTGTTATTCTCTTTCTTCGCTTTCTAGACAAAACGAACTACAACTACAAAATACATTTAGTTTTATGAGGTGTGGCGAGCACAACTATATATATATATATATATATATATATATATATATATATATATATATATATATATATATATATATATATATATATATATATATATATATATATATATTTATATAAATATATATATATATAAATAAATAAAGAAGGGCCCATCCTAAAAAGGCCTTCAAGACTAAAATTTAAAACTGTATTGAAACCATTAAGTTTCAATTCTATATTCTTGAAGAGTTCTTCAGGGTAACTTTAAATACATAAATTAAAACTTATTAATTGACGTTTTGCTCTAAAAAATGTATTTACAGCGGACTAAATTAATTCAAAAATAATTTTTAATCCTGAAAGTGTTTTATTTTGTGTTTTATTTTTGTTTACAAATTTTAAGTCTGTTTAATGGCTGGCAGAGTGGTAATATTTTAAACCGCATACGGATACTAAGCAGATCATGAAATAATATTTGGAAGCAAACTATTCTGGTGAAAAATTCACCAACGAATGGCACTTTTCTGACAAAATGTAAGGAAATACTTCAACATAACTCGAGCTCCACTAATTCAATGTATTTTTCTCATGAACAAAAAAAACGTTTCTCTTATTTAAAAAAAAAGAAAAAATATTATGAAATTTTATTTTGCATCTAAGCATCTATATGCATTTTTTTAATTAAATGGCATATTTCGACTCACCGTTCTTCAGTTCTTCATTCCAAAATGGCGGAGTATTTATTGCAGTAAAAATTGGCGTGGTCTAGATTAAAACTAATTGTTCATTAATTTATCAAATGTTTTAAATCTCACAAGATTTAAAACAGCGTTTTATTTTTTAAATCCAATGACTCTCGCAGGAGTCTGTTTACGTTACCTTTTAAAAGCAATATGCTTTAATATTTTCAAACTCGTGACCTTATTGATTTAAAGTGGTCCTGCGCTCGAATGGAATCCTAATCTCACAAAAAAATGTCGTTTTCGTAGAATTCTTCCAGTAATTCCTTGGCATTGCTTTCATAGTCGAACGGATTGAAAGATGAAGTGGAATGACACTCTTTAAACGTATCGCTGGTTCAATTGCACTATGGTTTTCTTGTACTGGTTCAAAAGAACTCCTTTCAGTTGTATCGCTTTCACTTAAATTTTGAAACTTACTTATTTCTGCCCTCACCTTCTTTTCAAAATTACCATTTCTTTTTAATTTGAAGTACTTGTCGCTAATACTTTCCATTTCTCCTGTTGATCAAAATTTTATTTCACATGTAAACATGCAGACTGCACTGGTTCACTAAAATAGCTTCTTGACAATATGGCGTTCAATCTGAATATGGAGGGGATATAATTAGTTTTAATGAAGTCGTCTGAAGACCAAAAGGTATTTCTTCTAACCAAATTGACCTTCAAACCCTTCAAACTTCATAATACTCTTAATGTACTCATTAAAAGGTGAAAACTATGTTTTTGGATTTAATGTGGTATTATATTGAATACATCAAGGGTACTCCATAAAACTGCATTTGAACTTTTTTTTTCAGAACGGATTGTTTTAAAACCAACTTGTTATTCAAATCTTAATAATAGCAAATCAGTTCTAAAATACCCAATGTTAAAAGCAACATAAAACCAGTATAAGATCAATAGATATTAAGAGCAAATAGAATTTTTATTTTGATTTAAAGAGTGCATTAAATTCTTTGTATAAGAAGTTGTGGTCTTTAAGAACTTTAAGTAAAGTTTATCTTAAGGTTACTCTAAATCCGATGTCGATTTATTGAAGCATTTTTAAAACCTAAATAAATAGAAACTGTCTTAAAATTGTTACTTGGGTATATATATATATATATATATATATATATATATATATATATATATATATAATAATAATAAATTTTTAATAAATTTATTCACTCACATAATAATAATACAATACAAGCAACACAATACGTTATAATAGAAGTAGTATAAGATAATAGTAATGAACACTCCACTAGAACGTCCCATCGAATATCACACGACAGGCATTAATGAAATGGGGAGTGGATAAGAAAAAAAGATACTAAATACTATGATGAGTAAATATACTCGGTAAGTAGAATACTTGTTCCGAGACAGTGTAGCAATTAAAAATATAAAATTATAAAAACATAAAAAACATCAAAAACATCAAAAACGTAAACAATCCACACATATACACCGCAATAACTGAATTATTCACAGTAAGATACAATAAATTTTTTGAAATTAAAGCATGAAGTTTGGATCAGCCTCATCTGGAGATTGGTTGCATGGGAGATGCGATATGGAAATAAAATAAATTTACCTATCAGGATACCTTATGAAATGTAACTTCATTCGATTTATATTCTCGTTTCTATCAAACTATGAACGTATGCCCTAGGGCAGGTCAGCACAAATTTTTTTAAACTTTTTTTAAATGTTTTACTTGACATGCTTTTAAGTTCATCGGGGATGCTGTTGTAGAGTTTGGGTGCCAAGAACTCATTTGATCTCTGTCCTATAGATTTTGTCATGAAGAGGATCAAGTGTAATTTTCTTCCACGTGTGTCATATTCATGATTGCTTTCTTTAAATTTCCTACTTATGTGATAATTGACAATACATTTATAACTGAATTCTTGCCTGATGTCAAACACTCCTGACTCAATGTAAGTTAGTTCTGTCGAGTAGTCCCATTTTCTATGTAACATAAGTTTCAGGAATCTTCGTTGTAGAATTTCCAATGGTATTATGTGCTTTCTGAGTGCTGCACCCCAAGCCAAGATGCCGTATTTCAAATGACTATCTACAAGTGCAAAATACACAATTTTCAATTCTTTCTGCGGAAATGCGTGACAAAGATGTCTGAATTTATACAGAATAAATTGTAATTTTTTTATTACATATTGAATATGGACATCCCACCTCAAATGGTCATCAATGAGTACACCCAAGTACTTTACACTTTTTGATGGTAGCATATGAGAAATCGATCCTTTTTCACATATTTCTATATAGTTAAAATCAGGTGTCTTGGATTCGTAGCATGTGAACGGTATATACTGGGTTTTCTCCAAATTGATTGTTAACAGCTTCTGATCAAACCAATGTTTGATACGAGAAATATCGGTTTGTACTGTCATTTTTAACTCCCCCCAGGTAGATGCCTTGTAAACGATAGCCGTATCGTCCGCGAAGCCTATGATCTCTCCAGAGCTTTCAATCTTGAACAAATTATTGATATATATCGAAAACAAGATCGGTCCCAGAACGGTCCCTTGTGGCACCCCAAACTCCACGGAAAGCCTATCACTGTACTCATTCCGGACTCTTACACATTGGGTTCTGTTCGAAATATAGCTTTCGAAGAGTGTAAGGGGTTTACCTTATTCCAATATCTTCTAGAGATTCCACAAGTAGCGGGTGACTAACGGTGTCAAATGCCTTAGCTAGATCTATAAACATGCATAGGCAAGGCATACTTTTATCCAGGGCAGAAAATACACTATTTGTTAGGGAAACTATCGCATCTTGCGTGGAAACACTCTCCCTGAAACCGAATTGCTTATCAGATAATATTTTATACTTATTGAGGTATGCCCTAGGGCAGGTCAGCACAAATTTTTTTAAACTTTTTTTAAATGTTTTACTTGACATGCTTTTAAGTTCATCGGGGATGCTGTTGTAGAGTTTGGGTGCCAAGAACTCATTTGATCTCTGTCCTATAGATTTTGTCATGAAGAGGATCAAGTGTAATTTTCTTCCACGTGTGTCATATTCATGATTGCTTTCTTTAAATTTCCTACTTATGTGATAATTGACAATACATTTATAACTGAATTCTTGCCTGATGTCAAACACTCCTGACTCAATGTAAGTTAGTTCTGTCGAGTAGTCCCATTTTCTATGTAACATAAGTTTCAGGAATCTTCGTTGTAGAATTTCCAATGGTATTATGTGCTTTCTGAGTGCTGCACCCCAAGCCAAGATGCCGTATTTCAAATGACTATCTACAAGTGCAAAATACACAATTTTCATTTCTTTCTGCTGCAATGCGTGACAAAGATGTCTGAATTTATACAGAATAAATTGTAATTTTTTTATTACTTATTGATTATGTACATCCCACCTCTATTGGTCATCAATGAGTACACCCAAGTACTTTACACTTTTTTGATGGTAGCATATGAGAAATCGATCCTTTTTCACATATTTCTATATAGTTAAAATCAGGTGTCTTGGATTCGTAGCATGTGAACGGTATATACTGGGTTTTCTCCAAATTGATTGTTAACAGCTTCTGATCAAACCAATGTTTGATACGAGAAATATCGGTTTGTACTGTCATTTTTAACTCCCCCCAGGTAGATGCCTTGTAAACGATAGCCGTATCGTCCGCGAAGCCTATGATCTCTCCAGAGCTTTCAATCTTGAACAAATTATTGATATATATCGAAAACAAGATCGGTCCCAGAACGGTCCCTTGTGGCACCCCAAACTCCACGGAAAGCCTATCACTGTACTCATTCCGGACTCTTACACATTGGGTTCTGTTCGAAATATAGCTTTCGAAGAGTGTAAGGGGTTTACCTTATTCCAATATCTTCTAGAGATTCCACAAGTAGCGGGTGACTAACGGTGTCAAATGCCTTAGCTAGATCTATAAACATGCATAGGCAAGGCATACTTTTATCCAGGGCAGAAAATACACTATTTGTTAGGGAAACTATCGCATCTTGCGTGGAAACACTCTCCCTGAAACCGAATTGCTTATCAGATAATATTTTATACTTATTGAGGTATGATACTAATCTATTCTTTAGGACCTTCTCGAATATTTTCGTAAAGTTTGTTATCAGTGATATATATACATATATATATATATATATATATATATATATATATATATATATATATATATATATATATATATATATATATTTATATTTATATATATTTATATATATATTTATATATATATATATATATATATATATATATATATATATATATATATATATATATATATATATTGTACCTTGTCTGATTAAGAGAGGCACGCGGCTGTATCTCTATTCGTCGTAGAGACTTACGGTAAAAAAATTTATAACCTAATTGGCAAACAGAAAATCCTGGAAATAATTTTCAGGTTTCTAAGATGGCCGCCAGGGGACGTAACCGCCATCTGAAACTTTCAAAGTGATGTTTTTCTGAAATTTATCTAGAAAATATACCAATAAATTATTTTCTGTTTAAAGCTGAGCTTTATTCGAGTCATTTTTATTTGACACTTTTTGGCGTATCGATTGAAATGAAGTGGTGGGGGGTGATTCAATGTTTTTTTGAATAAACAGCTGTAACTCCTGAATGACTGAACGGATTTCAACAAAGTTGATCTCGTTGAGAAAAGCATTTATTGCTTTATCGAAACCATTTTATCTGTTGTCTGTCAAATTTTTAGTTATGGCGGTAGAGAGCGTTTTTTGATATAAGAACAGAAAATTGCAAATTTCTCTAAAAAATTAAATGCAATAACATAACTTTTTTCCATGAAAAGGTATTGTAATGATGCCAAAATAGGCTAGTGGAAACTGTATCCCGATATCTTATTCCTAGCCTAAAATATGGAAGAAAGAAAATTTAGTTATCATATGATTCAAAAAGACGCCATCCCACCGGTATTTATTTTCATTTATCTGTATTTTTCCAAAAATCAATGATGAAATTTCATAATTCAATGATTATCAAATAGGTACTAGTATTCTTAGTTCAAAAAAATTTTATAAAATCTTTTAGGGGCATAATAATCTATAAATATAATTTATGAAAGTGCAAGAAGGTAGGCAGAATATGAAGAGCAAGCCATGAAGGAAAAATAAATGCCTAAAATCAACTTGTCAACAAATATTGAAAATGAACTTGGCAGTGTAATGAGTCTTTGTGGCACACACAAGTAAGGACTGAAAACTATTGAAATGCATTTACGAACAATGAATATGTTGATATGTTTGCGGTATATTTTGAATGTCTTCAAAATGCGACAATTGCACAAAGATTATATAGAACTCGATTTCCAAATTGGCGTTCACGCCATGCGAGAATTTGTTGGGCATATTTGAAGAAAATAGAGAATTTTATCTGAAATTTATAGGGTCGAAGCTGCCAGTAATACGCAAATTTCGGATTAAACGCGAAAAAATTCTCGCATGGCGTAAACGCCGAATATAGAGCTCTGTATATTCTCTGTGCCAATGCCACATTTTGAAGAAATTCAAATTATACAGCAGTGATATCAACAGCATCATTGTTTGTAAAAGGCATTTCAATATTTTTCAGTCCTTTCTTCATTGTGCCACAAAAACTTATTAAACTGCCACTATATGTATAATTTTAGTATTTTAGACAATTTGATTTTGGGCATATGATTTTCCTCCATGGCCTGCTCTTCATATTCTGACTACATTGCACTTGCATATTATTACATTGATTATTATGCTCCCACATTAATGAAAATAAATACCGGTGTGATGGCGTCTTTTTGAATCATATGATAACAAAATTTTCTTTCTTCGATATTTGAGGCTAGGAATAGGATATAGAGATACGGTTTTCACTAGCCTATTTTGGCATCATCACAATACATTTTTATGGAATAAAAGTTATGTTATTGCATTTAATTTTTTGGAGAAATTAGCAATTTTCTTTTATTATATCAAAAAACGCTTTCTACCGGCATAACTAAAAATTTGACAGACCACAGATAAAATGATTTCCATGAAGCAATAAATGCTTTTCCCAACGAGATTAACTTCGTTGAAATCCGTTCAGTCGTTCAGGAGTTGAAAAAACAAAACATTGAATCACCCACCCACCATTTCAATAGATACGTCAAAAAGTGTCAAATAAAAATGACTCGAATAAAGCTCAGCTTTAAACAGGTGATATTTTTTTGGTATATTTACTAGATAAATTTCAGAAAAAAAAATCACTTTGAAAGTTTCAGATGGCGGTTACGCCCCTGGCGGCCATCTTAGAAACCTGAAAATAATTTCCAGGATTTTCTGTTGGTCACTTAGGTTATAAAAAGGTCTCTACGACGAATAGTTTCTGAGATACAGCCGGGTGCCTCTCTTAATCTGACACCTGGTACATGAAAAAATATATAAATGAAAACATAAATATCTACGTGAAAATGGCGGCGGTTGGAGAGATTCATTCAAATTTGGATGGTTTCGCTCTGCCTCGAAAACAATCCCTGATAACTATTTCAGGTCATTTGGTTCAATGCAAGCCGCTGAAAATGTCAATATGTACCGGGAAAAATGTTTAGAAGTTATAAAACGTAATAAAAAACTACTCCCGCGCCGGACTGTTGAGTTGAGATACGATATATTATTTTCGAGGAAAATACTACTAAAAAACTACCTGAAAAGATGCCTTACTGCCAGTAAGATTTTAGTTCTTGTTCACAGTTGCATGTATACATTATGAAACGCTGTCCTGTAAGTGGGTCTTGTACCTGTTTGGGCAATAAATGTTTTTTTTTTTTTTTTTTTTTTTAAGTTCCTTCACAATCGGTTCAGCTGTTACGGAGCTTAGCACGTACAAACAAGGACACTGATGATGGACAAAATCAATTTTAGTTATATGTCTGGAAATTGTCTGTGTAGGATTATACTGAGCGCAAGTCAATTTAAGAACACGCTAAACTGTTTCTCACATTTAAGTGAGAGTTGATAACTCTGTCATAGCAGTTATCGCTATTCAATATATATATTCATGGTTAATGGATATTGACGACATAGCAGCCGTCGATTCTCTTAGGATGGAGCCTACGTGATGTTCATCCAAAACAACCGGGGGAGACATGGCGTCTCGTCCTGGGACGCTACAATTTCCCACGCCGGAAATAATCAGCTGGGGGTGCGATAACGGATTAAAATTTTTGACGGGACATATTGGACATGAATATTCGATTAAGAGGCAACGGACGGGCGACGCGCGGGCCCGGAGCCCATTCTCTAATTGGACGTTCGCGAAATTATTCGACGTAAATGTGTCGGGCATGATTCGGACCTCTAACTGCTTCATTATTACCGGAAGTCGGACATATTTGATGGACGGACGGACGATTGCGTTGGGATAGTGCTTTCGGGGTACCGACGATCAATTTAACTGCCGGCTTGAAGGGCGGCATCAGTACGTGATGATTGAAAGTTATTGGTCTGATTAACAATTTCGCTTCTGATTAGGCCATTTAGGATCCACCGAAATTCGATCGAAATTCAATTAGTTATATTCGAAAAAACTCACCTCTGCTAAAACAACAATATTTTTCATATGTTTCTGATTTTCAGTCCATTCTCAACAGAGTTGCAATACTGAAGTCAAAATAGTTGAACATAACTGCGTTCATTACAGGGGTCAGATGCCCTCTACAATAGAGAACTTCATTTTATTGATTTCATTAATTTCAATAATCCCTAGAATTTGTAACCTCTGTTTGTGTGTAACAACCAAATGCCATGCATTACTTAAAAACCATCGACTTACCACGTAAAACATAGTCTACTCTGAACAGGATTGGAACCCAGCCTGGTGATGCGCTCACTCCCTGTATAAATGGGGCAAAACGCCAACCCTCCTTATCGAACCCCACGAGGAAGCAAGTTAAGATTTTATGATGGCGTCCCCAAGATCGATAGTTTACAATAATTCACTTAATGTATTATTGTAGTTATTGATATTAATGAGTCTAATGCCATATGCTGAATATTGAATAAATGAATTTGCTCATCAATGATTAAGAAATCCACAAAAATCACTTATGAGCTGATAATGCTAATAGTACTTCGCCAGTTTCCAACAATCTATACTAGCTTATGGAATTATTTTTTGGGACAGCTCGTCTAGTGCTGACTACTGCTGACGAAATATTTCTCATTCAAAAAAAGGGTATTGAGGATAATGTGCAGGTAAGGCATTCGAGAATCTTGCCGCGATGTTTTTAGAACTAACAGAATACAAACATTGTTTGGTCTATTCGTTTATCGTCTTTTTGTCTCCCTCAAGTTGCGAAAAATTATATGTCAATGGAAATATTACTAGGCAATTTCATCCCTTCCTCTTTCCAATCCATGGTACTACTTGATTTGAAAGGGAATCTTTCAAATGGCCATGCGTTTGTTTAATTTGATTTCTAATCATTTACAAATTATTGAAGATTTTTTGTTATTTAGAAAATGAATTTACAGTTTCATCTTGGACTGCGAACCTTATTTAATAAATAAATTTAGTACTTTTTAAAAAATGAGTTCTTTCCTTTTGACTTGCTTCTATTTTATTCAGTGCAATATTGTTATGTTATGTAAAATGAATCATTTTTGAAATTAATAGCTATTATTATTATTAGGTATTATACACACTACTGGATAGGTCTTGGGAAGACCTTACTAATAATGCACTATACTTGAGATCCGGCCTTTCCTGGGCCTGGAGAGCACTAGAGAGGGTCCGTTTTTTTTATGTCGCATGATTTGTTCCCTGTCTTGAATGAAATGCATCAGGATAATAACCATGAAATTTGCACTCGTTGGAATGGGTATGACATTTAGACGAACGAAATTGCGCTGACTGTCAGGTCGCTTAGGTCGGCCCAATGGGTTCAAATACCTACTTTTATCGTACTAAAAAACTAGACAGTTGGCTTGAAAGATAAGTACCTCATTTTTTCCCTACAATACCGCTGTGAGTTATGCCCACCTAAATCGGAGCCATCTTGGTTACACGGACTATTGAAAATTGGTCATTTTGGTCGAATTTCTCTCCTATAGAAAATTATTTTTGAGAAAGTAACAGAGATTATGGATCAGAGAAATTTAGCAAGGGGCAGGTCACTTCTTCAGGTATGCTACTACACTAAGGTGTGTGTACCATGGACCATAGCTTTATAGAGTTTCCATGTCGAAAACGATGGAGCACATTCGAGTGTCACCTGGATCTATTTTTGTCATGCACAACTAGAGCACTCTCAATTGTACAGAAAGAAAACAGCTAAAAAGAGAAAATTTTATCTGAAAAACATTGAAATATTTTTCGGTAAAACAATACTGATCATATGCATAGATGTAAGTTTCCGCATCGGTATCTGTCTTGTGTATCTATTTTAATTAGTCGTAAGTGAATAAATTCTGAAATACTTTGTTACCACTTGATAATTTATGGTGACACAATCGAAACTTGAGTTTACTATGTTTATCACAAATTAGTTGAAAAATATATACCGCTATTGCAATTTCGGTCGCACGACTAGATGAAGAAATTCTGGTAGTTATTAGAGATGATAGCTTAAGATGAAAATAATCAAGGAGTGGTTATTAAATCAAGGAGTGGTTATTAAACATAATTCAAATGTTCTTGGAATACATTATGGTTTGAACATTTAAATATAGGAGAATGAATCAAGTCAACCTGGTTATTCAGAAAGACATTACCGTTTGTGTTATGATTGAGTTTGAAAAGTTCCAATGATTTCAATAATTCAGTTTGGCTTCTTTTCGTAAATTTGAGAATAATTTGTAAATTACATATTTGTGGAAACGGGTGGTTGTTGATTTGAAAACGTTAAATCTGTTCTATTTCTCAAAGGTTATGTTCTTTGAATATCATTTCAAAAGATCGACCTACAGGACAAATTAATTTGTAAACTCCTGAACTTTTTAGTTTTTAAGTGACGTCTTTGGCTTTGTTTGTAAATTCCTGAGAATTTTGTTTTAGGTTTAAAAAAAACCAATTTTGATATCAAATTAAATATGCTTTATTGTCTTAAAATTATACATTTTATTGAAACAGCGAAAAAATAGTAACTGAATAATGTAAAACATAAAAATAAATACACATCAATCAAAAAATATACAAACTAAACAATGTAATACCTAGAAATAAAAATCACACCACATTTCCATAAAAAATACATACAAACTTCACAATAAATCCTCCTCAATCGAAGCTGATGCCTATGTTATTCAATTTGGTCATATCGATAATTCAATGCTCAGAATAGTAGTCCTCTATAGAGTAATAAGGTCTATCAAGAAAATAAGATTTTGTTTCTTTCCGAAAATTCGTCAAGGAAGTTATACATTTCAATTCCTCTGGTAGGTGATTGTAAATTTTCTTAGCATTTTAAATGATGGACTTTTTTGTTAATTCAGAGGAAGGAATAGGGAGGTGAACAGGATGTCCCGAAGATCTGATGGAATACCCGTGCTGTGACACCAAGGGTACGGCATGAAAATACTTATGAATCAAGCACAAAGATTCAAGCAAATATAAAGAAGGAAGCGTCAAAATTCCATTTTTCTTGAAGTAAGGTTTGCAATGAGC
Source organism: Cynegetis impunctata (assembly GCA_030704885.1). Taxonomy (NCBI): domain Eukaryota; kingdom Metazoa; phylum Arthropoda; class Insecta; order Coleoptera; family Coccinellidae; genus Cynegetis; species Cynegetis impunctata. The sequence continues at coordinate 1,257,289 of JARQZK010000009.1, read as the reverse complement.
CCTATTTTTCAGTACAAACATGTAACGAATTTGTCTCTTCTGCAATTTGAGAATGGTGTCAAGTTGTGAAGAATTACATGAACCTCAATAGGGAAGACTATAACGAAGATGAGATTCGAACAATGCAAAATAGGCAATTCTTGTAGATGCGTATCTAATTCACTTGAGATGGATTTAATGGCGAAACAGGCCGATGATAATTTTTTAACTAAGACATGCACATGCTGTGAAAATTTGAGATTATTGTCGATAAAGAGGCCTACAAATCTGACAGAATCGACTATTTTAATGGCATAGTTTTGCAGTGATAGATCCTGGGAGTTATCTCTATAAAACATGGCGACGGTTTTATCTATATTGAAGTAAAGTAAGTTTGCATCAGACCAAGACTTGATCAATCCAAGATCAATTGTCATTTCAGAGTGCAGCGTCGCATAATTAGGATTGCTCCAAGTAAAACACGTATCATCCGCAAAAAGCGCAATAAAGAATTCAGGGGTGATATTACTTCTGTTAGTGGACCGAAATAAGTTTGAATTTTTTAGATTTTCCTATTTTCGATTGAGGATATATGCTGTTGTACGCAAGTGCGATTCTTTTTAATCATTTTATCTATCATACTTGTGATTTCTGTACATCGATTTAATGGATTTGCTTCGAACCATTACATTTCCGATTTTTCCGTTTCCTTTTATCAAAAGCAATAGCTTCATTCGAAACCATGTCGGATCCATCTGATACTCAACAGTATTCCAATAACCACCAGTCGGACACACTACAAACCACATAATCGCCGGAATCGGCATAATCTCAACCTGAACTATCCGCACATCGTACACTGGTGTATTAATCAATTCAGTATCCGATTATCATTTGCATACATTCCTACAAATAACATTGAATATGCATAATTGATCGATGCTTTGAAATTGATTTGTTTTATGGTCATTGTTTTGTGTTTAGTATCTGAAATAACGTTGGTCAATTTGTCATCAGAGACTGGATGGAAATTTATCCTATAACAGTAACCAATTGCTGAAAAAAGTTAGAAGTTAAAAAATTTAGTGTTTAAATATCTCCTGCCCGGACAAGTCAGCATTTTTTCATAAAAATTGCAAATTATTTTATGCTAGAAAAATGCTTGCGAAACATTGTGTTGGCAAATGCTGAAAGAAATTTTGCAAAATTCCTCATAATTTGGGATTTTTTTTCACATTTTTTAGGTTATTGAATCAGGATACTCCAAAATAGATGCACTTGTTGAAAAAAATATGCACTCAGTTTTGCTCCTATTCAACGATAAATAATTTTTGAGGCACCAAACCCTCACCTACTTCAATAGCACGCATACATGTCCACCTAATGAATGCAAACTTGCAGATGATATCTGAACGTTGGTGTCATCTGCATTAAATGAATTAAAATCATTATTACTTCAAAACTCATACCCTAAAAAACTTCTCAACCATTTACTTTTTAACATTCCAGATAATAATTCTGTTGGTTCTTCTGAGCCTAACGTTACAAATGCGATCTTTCAAGACAACAATAATTCCATTAGTTCAAATTTCTAACATTATTTTGTACTCCCTCACTATAATTTTTTAACCAACCAAATTTGCAAAACTATAAAAAATCCGTATAATAATTTACCTAACGTTCATTTTATAAAAATTATCCCTTTCACTTTAAAATCACTATTATACAGTAAAATCAAAGATACCACAAATTTGTTAGATAGGAGTAATGTAATTTATAGAATCAATTGTTCAGTTTGTAACCGTCCTTACATAGGTCAGACAGAAATTTTAAAACAAGAATCAAAGAACATGAAAGGGATTGCAGGTTTCTCAGACGAAGTAGTGGTTCATCACAACACTCACTAGAAACAGTTCATCGTATGAATTTTGGAGACTCAACCATCATTGGGGCTCAGAAGCATCATACAAAAAGAAGTTTCATCGAATCGTTGGAAATCAAATGCCACTCAAATAATTTAAATCTTGCCACAGACGCACAGAACATTAACACAATGTATTGCAACGTTATCAAACTCATTGAAGACCATGTTAACAAAAAGAAGTTTTTAGTCACAGACACCACGTCAAGTTCCATTCCAACTTTGTAATTTTTCAATTGTTTCTCTGCTTAGGTTATGTTGTGTTTCGCCGGTTTTGACGGTTATCGTTCCTGATTTTTCTTCCGTATTATTCGTAGACATCTTGTTTTGCTTTTAACAATTGTCAATTTTAAATATTGTACGTTTTCATCCATGTGTTTTTTGTTCATTTCATTTTATAATTTTTACAATGACTCAATATGTATTTTGTTTTTGGTTAACTCACATTGAGAGTAAGTATTAAGGAGACATTTGGTCTTGCCATATATTGGTTTTATATTGTTTTTGTAGTACCCTGAAGATGGACATTCAAATGACCGAAAGCTAATTTCTTCAATAAAGAGTTTTACCGCAGTTCAAGGTTTGTGACTTACATCCCGATCAAACAATTTCTCTCAAGTCTAATCAAGTCGATATTTCCAAGCTATCATATATATATATATATATATATATATATATATATATATATATATATATATATATATATATATATATATATATTTTCAAAAGGTGCAAAAGATGTGGTGGATATTAATTATGAACAATATATCCAAAATTCAGCCTTCTACGGTTTTTCGGAGGGCGTATGCGCCTCACAAAAGAAATTTTTCACATTCAAACACCCAGTAAATTGAATTAGAGGGTATGAAAATTTATACGTGGGTTAAATTGATATTAGGTAAGTATCTTTAGGCATATAGACTTCTTTTATAACCTTCGCCTTTTTTATGTAGAGTTTTCTTGTGGTTTCGTGAGTTTTCAGATACCTCCACATTTTCTGAAGGTATGCGAGTTCCTTATAGTAAATAATATGAGGAAACAAAAATGCTGCCCTTCTTATTTTTCAAATATAGTAGGTTATGAATTATTTTGTGAAGAAGTCAGTGAATTCATTGACACTATGTATGTTAGTTCAGTTAGGTATGCTAAAGAATAATTTAAATCTTTCAAGGATGCCTTTTATTACAACAATCAAAATGTAATCAATAATTCATATTCGTCAGTTTTCATTAAATTTCCCCTCTTTCGAGTTAATAATTTGATAATTGATTTAATTTTCATCAGCATGCATTATAGACTCTTTTTATTGCACGAATTGAATCCAATCTCTGTACTAAGCTAAGAAATTTAATTCGTGCATTCTTCCATGTCGAATGTTTTATTCTGCATTGGCCCCCAGCTTTATATTCAACAAAATTTCCACGAATTTTTCAATCTCCTAGTTTTATAGAAATGAATTCGGTTGAGCTTTTCATTAGCGAAATACGAAATTCAAAATCACATGAAAATTCTTTTTGGGATGGGAATTTCCAGTTCTTCGAGGACAATTTAAACTAACTCACTCGTAGCGAATTTTACTTAGAAAGCCCGAATTGTTCGTTTTTTCTCTGATTATTAATAACCAGAGTCCAATATGAATCATTCCGTTTGATGAATATTATATACTATTGCGCTGTATCATACCCCAGTATATAAATATATATATAAATATATATATATATATATATATATATATATATATATATATATATATATATATATATATATATATATATATATATATATATATATATATATATATATATATATATATATATATATATAGATATATATATATATATATAATATATATAATATATATACATATATATATATATATATATATATATATATATATATATATATATATATATATATATATATATATATACATATATATATATATATATAATTATATATATATATATATATATATATATATATATATATATATATATATATATATATATATATATATATATATATATATATATAAATATATATATATATATATATATATATATATATATATATATATATATATATATATATATAAATATTAAAACAATGGTTAAAAATAACAATTTACACTTTTATTATAAGAAATAACGCATGACGCACGTTTCGGTGGAACTTCACCTTCTTCAGATGCTAATGGCAAACTAACTATGATTTTCTGTTATATCGAAAACAAGAAATGACAAATTATGTAGAAGGGGTAAATACAAAGATGGTTACAAATAATTATTAGAAAAGGAAAAACCAATTCTGAACTGCTAGTCAGGTAGTTCGGTAATTTTGAAAAGATTAAGAAGGGGGCTTGAAGTATGATTGATTTGGCTATTCAATAGGAGACCGGAATGCTTGTATTTATTTATCTGTAATGATTCTAAAAAATTAAGTTTAATTTCTTTACTTTCAGTATTTAATATTTTGAAATCGAAATTGAATGTGTGATTTTCTTGGATTAAATGGTTTGCATAATGTGAATCCGACTTCTGATTAACAAAGCTACGTTTGTGTTCTGAAATTCTAGTTTGAAAACTTAGAAAGTTCTACCAATGTAAAACTTATCACAATCGCCACAATTAATTTTATAAACTCCCGATTTATTATCTTTATGAACTTTGGATTTATTATTTTTTATATGATTTCCTAAATTATTACCGGTACGATAAGCAATGTTAATATTGTGCTTAGATAAGAGAGATTTAAGTTTTTTACTTGAATTTCCGATGAAAGTGAGGCTGTTGTATTTGATATTATTTTTAGTAAGGGGGTACACCTGGTTAATCGTATTTTTGAAAAACTTTTTATCTATCATATTGTCTATAATATTGGGATCATAATTATTATTTACGGCAATTTGTTTAATTATATTTTTCTCGATGTTAAAATTGGCATTTGAAAGTGGAATATTTACTAAACGATGTACCATACTATTGAAAGCTGCCATTTTGTGTAGGAAAGGATGTAGGGAAGTACTATGTATGACGCTATCAGTGTGCGATGGTTTGCGAAAAATTGAAAAATTATGTTTGTTATCTACTTTTGTTATTTTCAAATCCAAATAGTTAATCGAGTTATCTTTTTCCATCTCTAAAGTGAATTTTATATTAGGGTGTAAAGTATTAATGAATGTTTGAAAGCAGTCTAGTTGTCTAAGAGTACGAGTGAAACAACAAATAATATCATCCACATATCTAAACCAATAAACGAATTGTCGACTAACAGGATGATTATGAATTAACTGTTCCAAATTATCCATGAATACTTCAGCCAACAAAGGGCTCAGCGGGTTTCCCATAATTAAGCCTTCAGTATATATATATATATATATATATATATATATATATATATATATATATACGTATATATATATATATAAAGATATATATATATATATATATATATATATATATATATATATATATATATATATATATATATATATATATATATATATATATATATATATATATATATATATATATATATATATATATATGTGGTGTCCAGATCACAGAATTCGTCACGAAATGGTTTTATTCATGAAATTTCCAGCTGATCCTGACCATATCGTCAGAACGTCTTCACGTCACGTCTTCAGTTGAGAGAGAACGTATTGAAGTACTTATGATGATTGGTTTTGGAGATAGGGTGCGTTCACAAGAAGAAGTCTGCAATCTATTCATTGAAAATCATCCTGATCGTCCGCCAATTACTAGATCGACAGTCAGCAAAATTGAATCAAAATTCAGGAGATACGGCCACGTTAGAGATTTACCTAAAGGAAGACCACCGAGAGTATCTGAAGAAACAGTGCTGAACGTTCTACTAGAAACCCAAGATAACCCTCATACATCCATTACTACAATTTCCAATAATTTCAATTTATCAGTAGGGTCCGTGCATAAAATACTTAAGGTAAATAAGTATCATCCCTATAAAATGAAGCTGGTACATGAATTATTAGAAGACGATTTTGACCGCAGAGTACAGTTTTGTGAGCAGATTCTTGAAATTCATAATCAACATCTAAATTTCATTACAAACATAATTTTTTCTGATGAAGCCACCTTTACTTTAAATGGCCACGTCAACAGACAAAACTGTAGGTATTGGGCGACCGAGAATCCTCATTGGATGCAAGAATGCCACACACAGCGGCCTCAAAATATTAATACATGGGCAGCGATTGTTCGAAATCGTATAGTTGGTCCCTATTTTTTTGAAGGAACACTAAACGGAGAGGACTACTTGAACTTTCTCCAGTTCGAACTCATTCCGGCTTTAGCTGTTTTGTTTCCTAACCCACAAGATCCTGACATACCTAATAACGAGATATGGTTTCAACAAGATGGGGCACCTCCTCACTATTCAATCGCTGTTCGACAATTTCTTGATGCAACTTTTCCCAACAGATGGATAGGACGGAGAGGTCCGATTGAATGGCCGCCAAGATCACCGGACATAACCCCATTGGATTTTTTCTTATGGGGTTATTTGAAGTCTAAAGTTTATTATAATAGACCAAATAATATTGATGATCTAAAAGAGAGAATCAGGCAGGAAATGAGACTTATCAGTCCAGAAGTAATTGAAAATGTGCAACGGGAAACATTGAATCGACTTCAAAAATGTCTCGAAGTAAACGGACGACAGATTGAACATATGTAAAAATTAATTTAGTAATTACATTTGTGTGTTTTCATATCGTACCTCTCATTACCCACTATCTCCGTTTCTGGCAATCCATCGAGTTGAGGCATATGGTATGTTCACAAAAAGTGATAAGAATTTATCGTAGAATTGTAAAGTGAAATAATATTCAGGGTATTACCTTTAAAAAAACTAATGACAAAGCCATAGCTCTTGAATGAGACACCCTGTATACAAAATTTTTATTGCGAAAAATGCCCAAATAAAAATACTAATCGACCTGTCCGAGGATTTTAACATGAAATAGAAACCTAATTTTTTAATGAATTTGTTCCTTTCATCATGAAAGCACTGTATATATATACATACAGGGTGTTTCCTAATTGAATGCTAATATTTATGGGGGTGATTTTTGGGCCAATTTTAAGAAAAAAACTTTATATGAACATATGTCTTAAACGTCTTACCTTTTGAGATACAGGGTTGTAAAGTTTTCAACAAAAAAAATCATTCATTATTAATATCTACAATACCACTTCATATATTTCAATGAAATTTGTCATACATGTACTATGAATCAAGAGGTATTTTTTTATGTATCATTTTTTATTTAATTTCCACCAGTGGCGTTCGTACGTAATTTGACCTGCATATTTTGGCAGACATTGATGGTACGCCACGGATTTTTCCTGAAATAAAAATTATTTTTGAAATTCCCAATCATTTCTTACCAAAGTTGATCACCTGACTTTTTTCAATCAGATGCACGGCTTTCGCTTAAAAAAATAAAAACCGTTTCTCTGCATGATCATAACAATATCGTTACATACATATGACAATATCACCTTGCAGAGACAAACGTAGATTTTATTTTTTTAGATGATACCCGTGCGTCAGACTGAAAAATTTCAAGAGATCAATTTTAAGAGAAGGCAATGGCGTGCCACTGACTAGATATTAATAATAAATGATTTATTTCTGAAAACTTTACCACCCTGTATCTCAAAAGGTAAGACATTCAGGACATATGTTCATATGAAGTTTTTTTCTTAAAATGGACCCAAAAATCACCCCAATAAATATTGACATTCAATTAAGGGGGAAACACCCTGTATATATTTTTGCCTTGCCTACAACCCTCAAATTTATCCTATTTGTGTGAAGTTTTGGCAGTTATTTATATATATATATATATATATATATATATATATATATATATATATATATATATATATATATATAGATATATATATATATATATATATATATATATATATATATACATATATATATATATATATATATATATATATATATATATATATATATATATATATATATATATATATATATATATATATATATATATATATATTACACTTAAAAAGTTAAAGCCTATCATTCCTCGGAAAAACAGAACAACATAAATTTCATAAAAACTTTTCATGCTAGATACTAGACTCTATCATCGAACCAGTCTGAGAATGCACTGTTCCGATTCACAACGTATTGAATTCATATATTTTCCAGGTGAAAAAGGTGTGCTTTTCAACCATGTGAAGTCAGAGCTTTTCAGGAATAGTCTTTCTCATACAATAATATCTGTAAAACGCTTACGTATATGTACCACCTGGGACTTTCTTATTAGACGAAATGCGTATACGTTCGTATGGGGAGAAATTCGAATCTATTATTCCATTTTTGACTTGGTGATTCAATTATAATGATACTTTATTTTCGGCCGAGTTCGAAATATGCTACAGTTATGTTCTCTTTATAAACTCAACTTCTTCTATTTCCGATCCATCTAGTATTTCCCTTATATATATATATATATATATATATATATATATATATATATATATATATATATATATTTAAATAGAATATAAAATAAAATGGCTGGACATTTATTCGAAAAATCGAAATTTTATCGAACAAATCTCCTAGTGCAGCTAAGTATCTCGAAGCAAACGACATTCTCATCCATCCTTAAGAGATGAGTGTTAGAAACATCAAGGTATCCATTACGAATGACAGAAACCATACACATACTACACGGACTTTTTGTGTCAATCTCAGTGTCGTCTGTATAGCGAATGTGAAAACATTCGAGCTCATTTCTCTTGTATCATCTTATTCTGAAGATGAGCAGCAGTGCCTTTTAAACATGTCATGCGCCATCTGCGGGAATATATCAGGCACCAACATCCAGACCAGACCTTCTATCGTTTGTGTTGGGCACCTTAATGTTTGTAACATTTATCTCTTAAGGATGAATAGGAATGTCGTTGGAGTCGAGGCATATGTAGTTAGGTCCACTAGCAGATATATATATATATATATATATATATATATATATATATATATATATATATATTTATTTATTTATCAGGAGGAGTAGGGTTTCAAGATAGTGCACTATTCAAATTTCCAATCTATATTTTTGGTTACGGTATTGCCATCTGGGGAAACAGCTTGGAATTATATACAATTTTTTCTGCTCAAAAAATAGCCGTAAGAAAAATTTTCCAAATGAAGTTTCATTTGAACACACTGAATATTTTCAACGTCTTAAAAATTTTAATCATAACAGAAATATTCAATATTTTCATCTCCCAAGTCATCCTATGACATCATCAGAAAAAAACGCCAATAATATGTGCAACAAACTGTTACGTGAATATCAGACCATTGAAAGCTATACACAATTAAAAAAAGAAATTTTCCAGCATCATGATATGCTTGAATTCTTTGAGTGCAAACACGATCGATCTTCGAATTGAGTATTTCTTCCAATTTGTTTTTTTTTGGAAGATAATTTCTTTATGTATGACTTGTTTTCTTCTCAATTCGGTATGTTGATTACGAGAATAAAGATTATCATTATTATTATGTATGTATATACCGGGTGTTGAAAAACAATATTTCAATATTTTGGGAGCTAATTCTAGACCTCAAAATAAGTAAAAAGTTTCATATAAACATGGGTCCGCAAATGAGCCGTTTTGGAGATATGAGCCATTTTCGGTATTCAAAATACTATTACTAGCGCAACCAAATACGATAAATTACAGAAGATATATTTAAGATTTATATTTGACTTCTAGTGTTTTGCAGAAGATGTTCTATATGACTAACGTGCATTTCAATGCAGGAAGTACATCGTCGCATGAAGGAATTACGTACTCTTTCGAAAAGACCTGGTTGTGTTCGGATCGTTTGACAGAATAGTTCAATCCAATGTTGCAACTCTTCGATGTTACTTACTGACGTTACATACACTAAACTTTCCAAATAGCCCCAACTACAAAAATCCAAAGGATTCAAATCTGGAGATCTAGCAAGCCATGGGACTGGGCCTCCTCGTCCTATCCATCTTCTGGGAAATGATTGATCTAAATGTTCCCTAACAGCAAGTGTATAATGTGGCGGTGCTCCATCTTGCATAAACTCTGCATGCACTCTTGCATGCACTGATTTAAAATTACCAAGTCTAGAAAATCGGGCAAGGTATTTTGAAGAAAGTTAAGGAATGCGGCTCCTATTAAATTCCGTGGTAAAACTACGTGCACAAGCAAAATCGAATATCGTATTAGGTTGCGCTAGTAGATAATTTGAAAAAAATATTTTATATTTCCAAAACAGCTCATTTTGCGGACCCATGTTTATATGAAAATTTTCACATATTTGGAGGTCTATAATCAGCTCCCAAAGTAATGAAAAGTTGTTTCTTAACACCTTGTATATATATATATATATATATATATATATATATATATATATATATATATATATATATATATAAAATAAGGAAGGAATCTGAGAAAGATTCCGGGGTTCGATCCGATGTTTTCGAAAGTTTTGTTGGCGCTGAGAAGCACCGTTTGTTTCACGACGTTTCGCCAAAATCTCATTTGGCATTTTCAAGTGCTGCTGTACGTCTGGTGACTCGACGGCAACTACTGTTCGCCTCTGCTTGTGTCCGGGTTTCATTGGCATTGGCTGGTCCTGTTTCCTGATTGGCCGGTTCGCTGCATAGGCTCCGCCCCCTCGCTTCTTCGCTTCGATTTTCTTCGTCGATGTTAGTTTTTACGTCTTGTGTTGTTTTAGGCGTTATCGTGTTTTTTAAAATTGTTTTCCAAGTTAGTGGGATATTCAGAGCATCGTCTCGTTTGTTTAGATGTCCTGATTTCTCTATTTCTAGGGCTTCTCTTATGGTACGGACCCTGTAGTTTTCTATGGATGCTATTTCTCTTGATTGGTAAAAATCGATTCTGTGGCCTGTTGCTTGATGATGTTGAAATAGGGCTGATGTTTGTTTGTTCCTGACGCAAATTTTATGTTCTTGGATTCTTGCTGATATTTTTCTGTTCGTCTATCCTATATATGTTTGACCGCAGTCTGCACAAGGTATGCTGTAGACGCCGTGGTTTTCTAGTCCGATTTTATCTTTCGGGTTTCCGAGTATATTGGCTATTGTTTTCTGAGGTTTAAATATTGGTGTTATGTTATTTTTTCTCAAGACTCTTCCAATTTTATCTGTAATTCCTTTTACGTATGGAAGTACTGTGTTTTGTCTGGATTCTTCGGCGTTGTTTTTTGATGTTTTTGTTGGATTTTCTTGTTTTTTGATGGCCTTTCTGATGTCAGTGTATGTATATCCATTTTGTCGTAAAGCGGTTGTAATCTGTTTTATTTCTTGTTCTCTTGTTTCTGGTTCTGTTAGTCGAAAAGATCTGGAAATTAATGAATTCACTACTGACTGTTTTTGTGAAGGGTGGTGGTGGGATTGTGCGTTCAGGTATCTGTTAGTGTGTGTAGGTTTGCGATATACGCTGAAGCCCAAAGTTCCGTTCAGATTTCTTGTGAGGAGTAAGTCCAGAAATGGCAGTTTTCTATTTTGTTCAATTTCTAAAGTAAATTGAATTTTTTGGTGTATATTGTTGAGGTATTGAAGAAAATTCTCTAAATCTTTCTGAGGGTGTGGCCAGATTAAGAAAATATCATCAACATAGCGTTTCCAAAATTTGGGTTTCAGGGGAGCATTTTGTAGAGCCTCTTTTTCGAAATATATCATAAAAAGGTTTGCTATAACTGGTGAAAGCGAGGATCCCATAGGTGCGCCATCTGTTTGCTTGTAGATTTTGTCGTTGAACATGAAATAAGTGTTTTTCAGACAGTGTTCCGCGAGGCCGATGACGTAATCTGGAAAACGCTCATTCCTTGAGATTTTGTTTAGGGCTTCCTCAACGGGTATGCTTGGGTAGAGTGATTTTATGTCTAGGCTTGCTAAAATGTCATTTTCCTCGAGGTGAATGTCTTTTATCATTCTGGTTAGATGTTCAGAGAGCATAATTATGCTGTAGCCCCTAAAATTGTCCCTGTAGAAGATATAATCTCTAATGTGGAAGCAGCCCTAGGCCATATCCCAGAAGAAAACGCCGAACAAATAAGACAAGACGTAACGCGCATACTGAAAACGAATAAAATCCCAGAGCCAAATTTAACACGGGCTGAACATCGAGCACTTTTATCTTTGAAGAAAAACAGGGAAATAACTATCTTACCAGCTGAAAAAGGTAACGCGACTGTCGTGATGGACACCAAGGACTACATGAATAAAATGTTAGATATCCTCAAAGATGAATCGTACAAACTAACAAATAGAGACCCAACAACCTACTTAGAGAAAACAACTAAAACAAAAATAAAAGCCGCTAAACTGGACCCTGAAACCGAAAAATCGATAATACCGAGGGAAAAATCAAGCAGATGCCCGAAACTATACGGATTGCCAAAAATTCATAAACCTGAGGCCCCTCTCCGACCAATAGTCAGCGCATTTCGATCACCGACACAAAAACTCGAGAAATTCCTAGCCGGCATTATGCAACCTACAGTTGAACTTGCCCAATCGTTCGTGAAAAACTCTGAACATCTAACCAGAATGATAAAAGACATTCACCTCGAGGAAAATGACATTTTAGCAAGTCTAGACATAAAATCACTCTACCCAAGCATACCCGTTGAGGAAGCCCTAAACAAAATCTCAAGGAATGAGCGTTTTCCAGATTACGTCATCGGCCTCGCGGAACACTGTCTGAAAAACACTTATTTCATGTTCAACGACAAAATCTACAAGCAAACAAATGGCGCACCTATGGGATCCTCGCTTTTACCAGTTATAGCAAACCTTTTTATGATATATTTCGAAAAAGAGGCTCTACAAAATGCTCCCCTGAAACCCAAATTTTGGAAACGCTATGTTGATGATATTTTCTTAATCTGGCCACACCCTCAGAAAGATTTAGAGAATTTTCTTCAATACCTCAACAATATACACCAAAAAATTCAATTTACTTTAGAAATTGAACAAAATAGAAAACTGCCATTTCTGGACTTACTCCTTACAAGAAATCTGAACGGAACTTTGGGCTTCAGCGTATATCGCAAACCTACACACACTAACAGATACCTGAACGCACAATCCCACCACCACCCTTCACAAAAACAGTCAGTAGTGAATTCATTAATTTCCAGATCTTTTCGACTAACAGAACCAGAAACAAGAGAACAAGAAATAAAACAGATTACAACCGCTTTACGACAAAATGGATATACATACACTGACATCAGAAAGGCCATCAAAAAACAAGAAAATCCAACAAAAACATCAAAAAACAACGCCGAAGAATCCAGACAAAAAACAGTACTTCCATACGTAAAAGGAATTACAGATAAAATTGGAAGAGTCTTGAGAAAAAATAACATAACACCAATATTTAAACCTCAGAAAACAATAGCCAATATACTCGGAAACACGAAAGATAAAGTCGGACTAGAAAACCACGGCGTCTACAGCATACCTTGTGCAGACTGCGGTCAAACATATATAGGATAGACGAACAGAAAAATATCAGCAAGAATCCAAGAACATAAAATTTGCGTCAGGAACAAACAAACATCAGCCCTATTTCAACATCATCAAGCAACAGGCCACAGAATCGATTTTTACCAATCAAGAGAAATAGCATCCATAGAAAACTACAGGGTCCGTACCATAAGAGAAGCCCTAGAAATAGAGAAATCAGGACATCTAAACAAACGAGACGATGCTCTGAATATCCCACTAACTTGGAAAACAATTTAAAAAAACACGATAACGCCTAAAACAACACAAGACGTAGAAACTAACATCGACGAAGAAGATCGAAGCGAAGAAGCGAGGGGGCGGAGCCTATGCAGCGAACCGGCCAATCAGGAAACAGGACCAGCCAATGCCAATAAAACCCGGACACAAGCAGAGGCGAACAGTAGTTGCCGTCGAGTCACCAGACGTATAGCAGCACTTGAAAATGCCAAATGAGATTTTGGCGAAACGTCGTGAAACAAACGGTGCTTCTCAGCGCCAACAAAACTTTCGAAAACATCGGATCGAAGCCCGGAATCTTTCTCAGATTCATTCCACCATCCGAGAAAACAGACGATATAACATATATATATATATATATATATATATATATATATATATATATATATATATATATATATATATATATATATATATATATATATATATATGTTAGTGCAGCGCCTGGGGTATTCAAAACATGAAAACTTCGGATTTCAGTTATAGTGAATGAAATTTAAAAATAAAAATGGGAATATTTAGTTAATCATATGTATAAAAAAGTTTACTTATTAAAATTTTGTGATCTTATTTTTTTTTTGAATAGTTAATGATTGAGCGCGCACTCTAGGTAAAAAGATGCCATTGGTGATACTATTTAGCAAATTCATACAAATTAATACATTAATATAGGTATAATAATCGGGAATTAGAAGTTAATTAAGGAAAATTATATAAAAAAGATAATTATAAATAAAATATTTGTTTATTTAAATTATTTAAATTTTCATGAATATTCAATGTTTTCTTCAACTTCATTAATCTGAATCATAGGTGGAGTATTGAAACAACCATTTTCGCTGCACTGTAGACATGCTACACTACAGTATAATCCACTTTTCCGACAACCACAAGCAGCCTCACATTGCTTTCTGCAATTACAGAATAACATTCGTAATATATGATCCCGCGCTGCTAATTCATTCATGGTTATTGGGAAGAACATGTTATTGAAATGCATCCATCCCCAATTCTCAATATTTTTGTCATATCCTAGCTACATCTGGATTTTTAGGTAGACTCTTTTTAGGTGTTCAAATGCTGCATCAGTAGTGGGAGGTAATGATGATAAAAGAACACTTGTATTTTCTGTCGTTGCCTTTATGAAACTATTGAACCTCAGCGTATTTAAATCTTTGATTTTTGCCGTTGCTCCATATAAACCCAAAATATATGCTACACCCGCTTGAAGAATATTTGATTGTCAAATGTTAGTAAATTTCGTAATATTCGGTTCAACTTATGATAACTTGATTATTATTTTTGAAAAGCCTGTACCCACAGAAGCTGGATATATTTGAAGAAGGATATTCCCTTTTTTAATGAACTCAGATTCAGATGGAAAGGTCTTCAAACGTTTGATAGATCGTCGAGATTGTATACTATCGCCTGGTGTAACTATTTCAATGCTTCCCATATAATGAAACGTTCCTTTACATCAATAGTGTTGATATTAAAATCAAAATTATCAAGCACAAAGTGTACAAAACTGCCAGGTTTTATTTTTGATGGAGTTGCAAAAGTAGCTGAAGCTTCGTACCACGTAGCTTCTTTGTATGAAGCACAGAAGCGTAACGAGTTGCATATATTTATTACTTTTTTGGAGCCAAATCTCCTATGAAACATTACAGCTAAAGTAATATGCAGAGGTGATACAAATGATCTTGGTCGCACAGCTGATATAGCAGGTGCGATAGATTTGCATTTCTTTTCATAAGTAGGAATTGTTTCGATTTTATGTTTTTTATCTTTTAATATTATTTCCGATAGTATAAAATTTGAAGATTTTGGAGTCATCAATATTATCAAGCATTTTGTCACTTGGTGTATAATTTTCATTATCGTGCACTTGAGCTCTTATGTCCCTCCTAATAATTTCGCTAGCCGCTTTCGATAAATGAACCTCCTCTTCTTCACTGTGATGTTTTTGATTATACCAATTTTCTGTTAATATACTGTGGTAAATTTTTTTGAAACATAATGGTATTGGATCCAAATTTACTTGATATAACAATATATGATAGAGGTCTATCAGTCGTTTTCTAATAGTTTTTTCATCCGGGATATACTCAGAAGTGATAGCATTTTTCAATTTTTGCATAGTAAATTGGCAGTCATCATTTTCCTCTATGTAATTGTATATTTGGTCACAAAGGAAGCAGTTTTTTTTCCAATCAAAGTGAGGTAAACCAATGCTACTTCGGAGCTTCTTTTTCGTAGGCGAAAATGAATTTTCATTTGGCTTCTTCTTGTATATTTCAATATATTTTTTATTTATATACTTATGCCGACAACTTGTATGAGCATAAACAAATTCAGTTTGCAAGTGAGGTAACAATCCATCCTGTCGTTCGTTTGAAGCAGTTCTTAACGTAGCTACTCCTCTACTTATTTTTATAATCTGAATTGATTTTAGGAGATGAACCCAATTTTTTGCATATTATACAACTATGCTCATCAGTCATGTTACTAGTCCTTGGTTTATCCATTGTTTAAAAGCTGTTGTAGAAAATAATTAAATAGTTTATTGCTTTTTATTTATTACTATAAAGTAGTTCAATATCGTCTCTAGATTTTACTATTTGTAAAATTACACAATTTTCACTTGTAAATATACACATGTACCAAACACGTGTTATTTACATAGATATATTACAGATAGAGGCGACAAGCCATAGGCCGCTCTGTAAGTGGCAACGTCAGTCTCGAAACTCAGTGGGAGCGAAAGAGAGAGACGATCGCAGGGTTTTTCTGTCCTTGTCTACGCGTACCACGCGTATTATTATTAGAGAGAGACTGCCTAACATTCAGATTATCTCTCTCCCTTACCCGAGCTAACAAGTTTCAGGCTGGCTTGTCGCCTCTATCTGTAATATATCTATGGTTAATTATTACAAACTTAATTACAAAAATTCCGTTCAGTTGTACATTGCAGCTGCCGCTACAGTTCTCCCTCCTCCATGTTTTACTACCTTTTCGAGATCCCTGCAACCTTAATACTATCAGGTATCTTTGAAAGATAGTCTTCTATGTCTATATAGGTGAAATCTAACGTAACGTACATAGAAAAAATATATTATATAAAGGAAACTTATGTGCTCCAGTATTAATTTTTTATATTTTTTATTTAAATAATGACAAAAATTAAAAGCACAAAAATTTTTGGTTAACTTTGCAATTTATATCATAAGAAACAAAATCCTACTTCGATCGAATAAATTCATTCACTGTAACAAAAGTCCGAGGCTAAAACCCCCGGGCGCTACACTAAAATATATATATATATATATATATATATATATATATATATTATTTATTTGAATTATATTATATATATATATTATTATTATTTATATACATATAAAATATATGAGAAATATGTGCAAATATTTTGCGTATTGGAGGAAATTTCAAAGGTCCTTGTTCAATGTACCATTACTTGATTTTATTTAAATTGTCGCATCTGTTCAGTTGCTTCATCGAAATATCTGTAGAAGACAAGGTAAGTAAATATGCTGTGATTATTTCAACAGATAAATTAACTTGCAATGATGCATTGTGAACATAAATAGTTACCGAGCTGAGAGGAAAATCAATTTCTATCGTGAAGTTATTGTAACCGCCATAATGTAAGAGATTCAGTAGATGAATTAACCTGAAATAACGATATGGAACTGTGACAGCGGCTTAGAGCACATAGCCCTACTTTGGCTTGTATGTTATGCATGAAGAAGGTATTCATACAAATTTAAAACTGTGGTTAGTAGTCAACACACACAAGAAATACAAACATCTCGATAAAACATAGGAAACAAAATATGACTCATTTATTTCAGAACCGCTAGAAAATGTCTAGCAACGTATGTCATTGTCCAATGATATCAGCAGCTCAAATTGTTGATATCGGATTTCCTGTTAGTGCATTGAGGAATTAGTTAATTTTCAGCATCTCTAGAATTGAATTTTCTTGCATCTGACCTTCTCAAAGTCGAACCCCACATAATGTACTGATCCCAGTGCATGTTGTGTGAGGGCACATCTTTATTTGCCCAGCCTGCAGTCACTACTGTGTGCCGTCAGTCTGTCTTTAACAGCCCTCGATGTTTGTCCTACATAGAACTGCCTTCAGTCTCGGAAGTCTATCTTTTTTACAACGACCTCTATGAGATATTTGGAGATTCGATCTTCAAGCCTTGGGACAACGCCACGTAAAGTATTTATCCGTACGATATGAAAGTTTTATGTTATTATAATCAAAGTTATGCCCTGTTCTAAAATGATGTAACACATACACAATAACTCTTATGTAAGGTTATCCGTTGTTTCAAGCATTGCTATGTTTTCCTATATACCAGCTTTGACACCACATACATGATGGCGTACCAATAACATTTGTATTTTCATAACTGGTGTTTCATGTTTGATTTTGGGAAATAATTTTGAAATTTGAGAAAGGTTGTATTTTGTGATTTTGAAGTTACCTACTGAAAAATACTGCGGCCACTTTGTAAGATAGATTATCTATAAAAGCCAGTTTTTTATAAATGAAATACTGTGGACTATGTGGTTCAGTTGGTCTTTCAGGGAAAACAGAAGAGTACAACAACTTTTTTAAGGTATGTTATCCATTATTTTTGAACATCCTGAATAGATCATGCATACTTTTTTGGAAATACCAAACATTTAGTTTAACTGTGTTTTCCATAGCTAGAACATTATTAAATATTTGACTTCTTAGAAGATTTGAGTAATAACCTGAAGCTGTGAATTTTCGATATCATTTTTGTATATTCATTTATCATTTCCTATCTGAAAATGATACACATCTGCATTTTCGAGTTATTTAGCTTACGAGAGAACTCGAAAATGAAAAGAGTCTATCTTTTTTAGATACAAAACTAACCAGAAACGATAACAATATGATTAAACTAAAATTTTTCATCTCCAAACTTTGACGCAGGTTCATCAGCGGAAATTTTTCAAAGCAGAAAATGTGGAACTTAATTGTGAACGACATTAAGCCTCATATGGAGCTAAAAAAAATTCTTGTTTGGTCGTAGTGTTTGAGTGTTTCCGCACCTCCACCTCCGGATTAAGCCAGATGGTTGAAATTTTGTACACCTATTGATTTGATTAAGAAAGTGCTCTCCAGTTTTGATTGTTTTTCTAAACCGCTGTCATTTAAGTATAGTGAGTTCATATTTTTTCATAGGTTTTAATGTTTTGCTCCACTCTACCAATCCCATCAAATTGAGTTTGGTGGATAAGAATTTTCATATGCACAGAACCAAAGTGAAGATAAAATTTGACCTTAGTGAAGGAACTCTGCTGCTCATGAGTTTTTTAAAATCCTCTCACTTTCCATTCAGTTATTCTTTCGAATTTTCAACAGAAATCCGGGACAATACTATCCTCTTTCTGAAAAGCAATAAAGCATGCATTACTGAATAAACAATAACTTGAAGAGGATTTATTCTGTACACAATCCTTTCTCAAGAACATCATTCAGGAGGCAATTCGACAATACCTTTGATCATTCTGCTGTGATCTCTTATTTTCATCATATACTTTTACACGAACTGAAATCTTTTCTATACTGATAATTCTCAAAGCTCAGACTAAAGAACTCATTAAAAAAATATTATCTCGGCTACATAAACAGAGATATAATACGATAGAAATTATTCGTTTGAAATGTTAATTGGGTTATGACTTCAGACGATCCAACGGACACAACTAAATTAAAAATTCTTTTGACTCAAACTCTAATGCATTAAAGATAATGCTCAGCGACAATTTGGAAAGAGAATTGTACTCTTTCATGAAAATGATTAATTTTAGAAGGGGAATGAGAAATGAACCTTTTCGAAGGAACGTCTTAAATATAATTACGTTCAATTTGTAAAATTAATATCTAAAACTATTTGTTTGAATGGATTATGTCTAGTTATCTGATTTACACTTATTAAAACTTATTAAATATCACTGCATACAAG